>PVLA01004206.1:0-106361 GCA_004027455.1 Hydrochoerus hydrochaeris | reverse complement strand
CAAAGGTCAAAAGAGTTAATCGACACCTATTGCTTGGGATTGTCCCTGCCCGGCCCTAAGCCTGGGGCGCTTCCTGCTTGGGATTGAGGTTAATTAAAACCTATTGTTTAGGATTGTCCCTGCCTGGCCCTAAGCCTGGGGCGCTTCCTGCTCAGGGCTGGGGGTTGCTGCCAAGGTTAGCAAATATATATTCCAGCTTCTAAAAAATAAAGCGGATTCAGATTCACTCACAGACTGGTGTGCAGTGTCTTCTGTCTCTCACTCACCGACTCCCTGTCCACCTTTGGGAAACCCTAGCCCTGCCGCAGCTGGACTCCGGCACATATTATCTTCTTAGACATAGTTGTTAAAGTTACAAAATTAAAGAATACAAAGTAGACATTGAAACAGACTGCAAGGAAGTTCAATGATCCAGTAACAACTTAGCAACATGGTTATCAATCCTTCACACTTAAACATACATGCAGCTATATCCTCTAGAGCACATTCTTTTCTTCTTTTTATTTTTAAGTCCATTATCTGTTTAGTTATATCCTGTTTCAGGTTGTTCAGTACCTTATTGACTTGTTTTGTTGTTGTTATATACTTTTTAATCACCTTATATAATTCTGTTGCCTTGTTTTTGAGTTTCTCCTCATCCATGCTCCATGGATCAGCTTTGGTGGAGTTGGGAGTTTTTTGGAGGTATTTTGTTACTTTGTTATCTACTTTTTTTTTGAAGATAGCAAAATACAGCAGAACAAGACAGAACAAACCCATGCAACCCCAGTGCAGTGAAACTACCATAGCAGGTCACCAGGACATGAGCAGTAGGCACAATAGTACATCCTATTCTGTTCACATTAGCTGTCCTTTCAATCAGCTAGAGGAAAATGGAAGGAAATATCAAACTTATAAAATCTGAATATTGAATAGAGCGGTACCATTAATCAAAACTGAGCAAAACGGTGATAAAAATATTTGCCTTCAAAAAGATAGTAGAAGGAAATCTCCCTTAATTGCCATACAGCATACATTCATCCTCCCAAGAGATACTCAGACCACCGGTGCTGACTTGCTAATGGGAGTGGGGATGGATCGATGTCTGATCCTTAGCCTGTTCACCGGCAGGCCCCCAGCTGTTTACCAGGGTGGCGAGTAGGCTGCCTGTTCTCCCATTGCCCAAAGTTCCAACATGATGCAGAGCTCAGGAATCACCTATAGTTCTCTCCCTGGTGTGTGCTATGTTGTTTTTTCTTTGCATCTTCTTGTAGCTGTTGACTTGTTATTTCCTGATTCCTTGTTAGTTTTAGAAGATATTTCCTTTCTTGTTTACTGCAATCTTATCTTTGAGGTCTGAAATTCTGTCTTCACTTTCATTGAGGTGGTTTTGGCAACTTTCAATAGAATTTTTGATTTCCTGTATATCTGTTTGGATCTGCTTCATGTATTCTGTTGGTTTCTTATACTGTTCATTCAGGGATTCTATCTTTTTGCTTTGTTCCTCTAATATTTTAGTTGTGTCTTCTTTAGCTGCAGTCAGTATTTCTTTCACTACTTTTATCATTTCTTCTTTTACCTGGGAGATTATTTCTGATTTGAGTTTCTTTATAGCTTCCCATACTTGCTTCCTTATTTCAGTTGATATCATTTCAGGTATTTCAAGTGTATGACTACTATTTTCTTCTATGTTCTTTCTTGGGATTGGCTGGGGATTTGAGATTGCAGTTTGCTTTTTTGTTTTGTCATTTTCCTATATTTCCATGTTTTGTCATTTTCCTATATTTCCATGTTTCCATGTTTCTAGCTTTCCCTGGGTGTGTTGGAAATCACCTCCTGAGCCCTTGGTTCCTGGGAGTCATGAGGCCATGGCTCCCCTTGCAGTGCAGGCCACGCTCCCTGGTTGAATAAAGGTCACTGGGTGTGGTCCACTCAAGCCTGTGAAACCTCTGCAGCACACTCCAGTATCCTAGGGGGCAGGGTGGGTACCCAACCACTGGGAGCAATGGTCCCAGACTATCCCTGGGCCAGAGCTGGTGAGCTGGAATTCACCTTGCAGCAGCGCAGGCCTGACTCCCCTAGTGGCATGGGCCTCACTCCCCTGGTTGAATGAAGGTCTCTGGGCACAGTCTACTCAAGCCTGGTAATTTTCACTGTATAAATTTTTTACTTCCTTTGTTAGATTCCTAAGTATTTCTTTTTAAAAATGTTATTCTGAAGGCTGTTGTTTCCCTAATTTCTCTCAGTGAGCTTTTTGTTTGTGTACAGGAATGCTATTGATTTTTGAGTGTTGGCTTTGTATCCAGCCAAGCTACCGATTTTTTTTTTTATTCTTGAAGTCTTTTGGTGGAGTTTTTGGGATCTTCTTTGTAGACTATCATGTCTTCTGCAAATAATGATAGCTTAACTTCTTCATTTCCTTTCCTTATTCCTTTTATTTGTCTCTCTTGTCTAATTGCTCTGGCTAACATTTCCAGAACTGTATTGAATAGAAGTGGTCATAGTAGACATTCTTGTCTTGTTCCTGATTATAGATTGAAAGCTTGAATGAACTTACTTTGTTTCATTTTGTTTCTTGCCATTTCTGGTCCTACTATTTTCTGTTTAACCTCTTGTGATTGTTCTATTGTCAGGCAGGCAAAACTGGGTTTTGATTAAGAGCTGGGAACTTCAATAATGCAAGAAAAAGATTTTTATAGAAAAGGGGTCTATGAAAATTCTTTTTAGTATTGTTTTTATTTTCTGAGCTTTATACAAAGTTAGGTATTGGCTTTAAGATTTTTCAGATGGCAATATTCTGTATATAATTTTAAACTTCATACTTAGGACTGTATTTAATGAATTGGTTTGTTTTTATAGAATTTCTCATATGTCTGCTGCTCCATTGATAGATATTCCTCATCATTTTTCTTTAGTTTTTGTTAAATAAAATATTTGTCATGTGCATAGAACAATTTTTATAGTATTTACTTCTAACTTTGTTTAAAAGTTAAAAAGAAGACTAAAATCAGTGAAGATAGTACTTGGTAGGTTTACTGTAAATTTTGTTTGGCAAATATGAATGGTTAAAACATACATCACTGGTAATTTATCTGAATGTGTTTGTTTAATAAACATTCCCAGAGGAAAAAGCTCATCATAAATCAATGTTTACAGAGACAAACACAGAATTACTTTTGAGCAGAAAGGAGTAGCAAATACTTCAGATTGTCAGTACTCATCCTGCCCTGGAACACAACGTATCTATCACTTTTAGGTTAAGAAAATGTTTAATAACTTTCTGTTAAAATATAATTATATTGTTTGGATCAAGTAATATAACTACCATAAACATACATATTATATTACTAATTAGAATAACTTTGCTGCAGAAAACAATGCATATAAAGAGAAAACAGTATGTGCTACAGAGTACACAGATATGGGTTTATAATTCTTCCAGTAATCATTTGGGTGACCTCTCTAGGCCAAACTGGTTCCCTCATATTTAAAATGAAAAACCTAATAGCATCAAGTTTCAAATTTTTATAGTTATCAGCACTGAATACAGAAAACAATGTGTTTATCTCACATCTTGATCTTTTTTACCTTCCCTTCCAATATCTATTATGTACATTCTGATCACTCTCTGAGTATTTTGGCAGCTTAGTCATAATCAGCTCTCTATCCTAAGTCCTGTTGCCATCCAACAACAATAAAGAAGACCCTAGAGTCTTAGAACGCTTTAACCTCTTAACTCCAAAAAGTTTTCATTGCTGCAGAAAACAATGCATATAAAGAGAAAACAGTATGTGCTACAGAGTACACAGATATGGGTTTATAATTCTTCCAGTAATCATTTGGGTGACCTCCCTAGGCCAAACTGGTTCCCTCATATTTAAAATGAAAAACCTAATAGCATCAAGTTTCAAATTTTTATAGTTATCAGCATTGAATACAATAATGTATTTAACATATAATGTAGTAATTAGGAATATGGTGTGTGCTTAATAAGTGGCTGTTATTTTGAAACCAAAGGGAAAGACTGGTATTTAGAACAGGCACTTTTTAAAAGGAGGAAAAGTAAAACTTTTTAAACAGAGCCATTGAGTTATTAAACAAGGAAAGCAGATACAGGGTAGGCATTTGATCTGGGAAATAGCCACAAAAAGTAGGGAGCTGGCATTGCCAACCAGTGAGGTCAATAACTTTGAGAAAGAGTTAGAAAGGGCAGCCTGAGTAAGAAAGAGCTAATGTGGCATGACTGAAGCTTCTGTATTTGTATAAACATGCTTGCAATTTTGGCTGGCATATGGGAACTTGGCTTTCAGGATTTTCCTTCTGTTACTGATAAAGCTGGTCACTGTGCCTACGCTGGTTTTTTTTTTTTTTTGAGAACTTGGAGGAATAGAGAGAATATACTGTGTGAATAGACTTCTGTGCACTTAGGGAATATGCTTCTAAGGAATTATGGACAGTGTTTGATCTTGTAGATCTTATAGGTAGATGAGATTCTAAGGAATGTTATGAATTATGTATAGGCATTGGTACAGACAATATTGGAAAGGCAATGAAAACTTTTTGGAGTTAAGAGGTTAAAGTGCTCTAAGACTCTAGGGTCTTCTTTATTGTTGTTGGGTGGCAACAGGACTTAGGATAGAGAGCTGATTATGACTAAGCTGCCAAAATACTCAGAGAGTGATCAGAATGTACATAATAGATATTGGAAGGGAAGGTAAAAAAGATCAAGATGTGAGATAAACATATATATCTTGGTATTCCCACAAAGAATATATTATGTATTACAAGCATATATAGTAATTTTAAAAATTAAAAAAATGTAATAGATAACAGTCTTGGGGAGTGTCATAGCTGAATGACAGCCCTGAATAATGAGAATAATAAGATGTGTTTGGAAATGGAGCTAAAATAGCATAACAGCAGCAGGAAACTAGCAAAATGACCATCTACTGCTTGGTCCCATTGTAGGTGGAGTATAGGAGGATAAGCAGACTCCACTTAAGATGACTGTGCAAGGAAATAGTATTTTTAAAAGAAATAAAATTTTAGTTAAGATAAAGAATCAGAGCTTATATAGTTGTTCAGGAGTTTGAAAAGCTCAAGTTGCCATCTGAAGTTGCTTTCCTGTGATGTTAGGGGAACAGAAAGTGAGATGGAATTTAAGGTACTAAGGCTGTGATTCCTACTTGCTAGTTTCTGTTGGTTTTAATAATAATAACTTTATTAATGTAAATATGAATTTTATGCCTCAATAAGAAAGGATAATAGAGAAAATGGATATGGTCCATTTGGTGTTAAGTTTTTTGTGTTTTTTGAGATATTAATCCTCTGTTGGAAGGGTAGCTGGCAAAGACTTTCTCTCTGTTGTTTTCTTTGATGTGCCAAAAACTTCTTAATTTAATGTAGTGCTTGATTCTCGATATTATATTTTGTGCTCTTAGATTGTATTGGAGAAGTCTTTGCCTGTACTTATGGCTTCAAGTGTCTCTTCTATTTTCTTCTAGAAGTTTCAAAGTTTCAGGTCTTATACCTAGGCCTTGGATTCATTTTGAATTGATTTTTGTATAGGTTGAGGGGGATCTAGTTTCAGTCTTCTACATGGCAATATCTAGTTTTCCCAGCTGTATTTGTTAAATATTTTTTTTCCAAAGTATGTTTTTGGTTCTTTTGTCAAAAATCAGGTGACTGTAGTTATTTGGATTTGTTTCTATATCATCTATATTATTCCATTGGTCCACCTATCTGTTTTTGTGCTAGTACTATGGTGGTTTTATTTATTTATTTATTTCATTTTTTGCTGTAGCTTTTTATAATTTGAAATATGGTGTTATGATGCCTCCAAGCTTGCTTTTTTGCTTGTGATTGCTTTGGCTATTCTGAGTCTTTTTTTGTTTTCACATGAATTTTAGGATTGCTTTCCTAATTCTATGAAGAAAGTTACTGTACTTTTTATGGATTATTGTAGACTGCTTTTGATAATATGATCATTTTGGCAATATTAGTTCTGCTGATCTATGAGCATGGGAGGTGTTTCCATCTTAAGTGTCTTCCTCAGTTTGTTTCTTCAGTGTTTCATAATTTTCATTGTGGAGTTCTATCTCCTTGGTTAGGTTGATTCTTAGGTATTTAAATTTTTGAGGCTATGTGAATAAAATTGTCCTGATTTCTTTCTCAATGAATTCATTATTAGTATATAAAAATATTGGTTTTGATGTTAATTTTATATCCTAGGTTGTAAGTCACAAATCCTGAAGTGAGAATTTGAATGTGAGTCTATGTGATTTAAACATCCCTGGCAATGAAGCTAGATTCTAGATGTTAGGCTACAACTGAGTGTTGGTTGAATTGAAAAGCCAAGCTGTATAAATTCTTGTTTCATATTTTAAATTTTTCATGATTCTAAAATTTATTTTACCTCTATATGAATGATCTAATTTTGCTTGCCATTATTAGAACTCCACTTTCTAATTAATTTCTATAATTTCAGTGAAAAATTCATTTATATGTTAATCATTTTGATTGTGCCAACTTTATATGAACACCAGAAAAACATGACAAACCTAGAATTCTTCACATATTGTTAGGCTGGCCACAGAATTTTCTGAAGGCTAGTTACTGTATTAGTCCATTGACGTTAAACTCAGCCTTCTCAGACTATAAGCAAAATGTAGACAAGTTTTTGAAGATTATAATGTGTGTGACATCTAATCCAGTTCCTGAGACAGTCCTCATCAAAAAGTTCATCATCCTTGTTTTTACTGTTTACATTCCTGTTAGCATTCTCATCTTCTGAGCCCTGAGCAGAATCATCTGTCTATCTCTGCTTATAACATTGTAGGACTTGTACAGTCCACATATCCAAACCTTTACAAATTTCCAAAGGTTTCTGAACCTTTGTGTCAGATATAGGCACAAAAATGACTGCATTACTCTGGGATCACTTTTTTTTTTTTGTCAGCGTTCATGCTGCTTGGGTAAAATACAAAATATATGTACCTTGAGATTTAATTTTTCCTCATTTTTCAGAAGTTTCAGCTCATGATTGTCTGGCTCCAATATTGGAAAATAATGGCAGAAGGGTGTGGTGGAGCCAAGATTCTTAGTTCAGAGCCATGGGGAAGTATCACAAGTTAAAAAGAGCTCCAGAGAGGAAGGGACCATGGAATAGATATAGATCTCAAGGTCACACCTCTGTGATCCACCCAAACACAAAAGTGTGCTTTACTAATCCCCTGGCTGACTCCCAGCCAATCAAGTTGACAATTAAGTTTGGCCATCACAGTTACTCTCTGAAATCTCTAGTTCCTAAACTCAAGGTATAATAATAATGCACTGTGGGCTGCCACTGACAAGTCTTCAATGATGGGCTCTGTTGTTTTTAAAATTAGATGTTAATTCAATTATCAAATATATTTATTTCTAGAGTTACAGGAGATTGTCTTAGCCCTTGATTCACTTGAAGACAACATGGTATCTGGGAAGAATTTGAAAGATTTTCTAAGGAATTTTGGGATTAAGTCACCTGAAAAAGCCATAAAAAATATGCAATCAAATTTTGTTTCTGGTAAGCATTTTAGTCTTACTCTTGGGTTATTTATTGTTGTTGTTTTATAAGAGTATCTATTTAAAATGGTGTTCAGAGACTATAACTATTTGCTTGTTACTGCAGACATTATCATTGATAAGGAACCTTTCATCTTTTAATTTTCTTTTTGCTATAAGAATATATTTTTATCAAGCAGTTCTAAATTTTCTGGGTAGTAGGCTTGTTGAAATCCTTTTTCCTCACAGTATTTTGAATTAATGAGTGAAGAATAACTTAATAATTCAAGTTCTGTGAATAGAAGTCCTAGTTTTGTTATAAGTCACTGGACTTTTGTTGTTGTTGTTGTTGCTCTGGTTCCAATACAGGTAGAATTGGAACTAGTATGTCTATAAATGTGTAGAATTATGATAAAACAAAATGCATGGAAATGATCTAAAACACCTTGTAAATTAAATTTATGTTAATTTTTATATTTTCCTCTTATTATTATTGTATCCTGGAGTTCTTGTTTTTACTTCTCCCTTTTCTTTCTAGGAGATGACATGGTGAATGTTAAAGACTATATGAAGGCTTTGAGGGACACCCAAAATTTTCCAATTTTAATGGTAAAAGTTTTATGGTAAAATTACTAGAGTACAATAATGTAGGACTTATTCAAAGAGCATTTAGTTAAATACTATATTAGGTACTCAAATATTTATAGTATCTGTTATCATATTACTATGATTTGTTCCCTCTGAAACATAATTATCCTTGTGAGGTTAAGAGTGGAAATTTAACCTGATTATGGAGTTTAGAGGGGACTCCTTTGGGTGCTATTTAGAATTAGATAGGATTTTCAAGATAGAGCCCTCTCTCATAATTTTATAAGAAAAGAAAGAGACCAGAGGGCACACACATAAACTCTCTGTCATATTAACCCATAGAAGATTCTTAAGTAAATGTGAATGAATTGAAATTATTTCATGCATATTTTAGGACCATAATGCAATGAAGCTGGGAATCAAACCAAAAGAAACCATAAAAACTACATAAATACCTGAAAATTAAACAACATGCTCCTGAACAACCAATTGGTCACAGAAAAATTAAAGAGTATCAACAATTAAAATCTTGATACAAATTATCAGAATTTATGGGACATGATGAAAAGTCATATGATGGAAATTTATAGTGATAAGTTCTCACATCAGGAAAATAGAACAAGCTCAACTAAACAGTTTTTAAAAATTTTTATTTAAAGAGGAAAAAAACAGAAAAAAGGATATAAATAATACATAATTTCAAAAAAATAAAGTAAGAAATCACTAGTTGATAAATTACATATTGTCATCTTAGAAATGATTGTTCAAGTTACAAAATTCAAGGATACAAAGTGGACATTCAAACTGAGGGACTGCAAACAGTTCTGTTCAATGATCCAACAAAAACTTAGTGATATATTTATCTTATTCACTTAAACATACATGCAGTTATATCCACTAGAGCACTTTCTTTTCCTTGCTTTTTTACAATAGCAATTACACATTTTGTGTTTTATTACTCCTACAGTTCTCATTATTTTTTACACTAGAGACACAATGTGATATTTATAAATATGATTATTTCACTTATGAGGATAGTTTCAAGTTGTCTCCATTTACCTATGAAGGTCTCAAGATCATCCTTTTGTATAGCTGAGTAATATTCCATCACATAAAAATACCATATATTTCTCATCCATTCTGTTGTTGATGGACATTTTGGTTGTTTCCAAGATTTAACTCTTACAAATTGCACTGCTATCAACATGGATGCACATATATTGCTGAGACATGACCTTTTCAATGTTTCTGGGAAAATACCCAGGAGAGGAATAGCTGGATTAAATGGAACTTCCAATCTTAGTTTATTCAGGAATCTCAGTACTGATTTCCACAGTGTCTACACCAGTCTACACTCCACTAATAGTGGAAAAGTGTTTCTTTTCCCCCGCAGTCTCGCCAACATTTGTTATCAGTTGATTTCTTGATGGCAGCCATTCTTTCTGGAGTAAGATGAACTCTCAATGCTGTTTTAATTTGCATTTCTCAAATGACCAGTGATGATGAACATTTCTTCATGTATTTATTTGCCATTTGTATATTCTCATCTGTGAAATGTGTGTTCATCTCAGATGCCCATTTTTGGAGAGGGTCTTTGAATTTGGCGGGGGCTTGATGTTTTTCAATTCTTTATATGTTCTGGATATAAGTCCTTTGTCTGAGGGAATGTTGGCTAAAACTCTTTCCTATTCTGTGGGTTTTCTTTTCACTTTGTTGTTGATTTCTTTTGAAGTGCAACAATTTTTTAATAAGATGACATCCCAGTTGTTGATTCTTTGAAGTGTTTCCTGTGTGGTTTGTGTTTTGTTCATGAATTCTTTGCCTACCCTTATGTCTCCAGGATTTCTACCTACCTTGTTTTCCAGTAGATTTAGTGTTTCTATTTAAATATTTAGATCTTTGATCTATTTTGACTTTTAGTTTAGTTTCAGTCTTTGGCATGTGGAAAGCCAATTTTTCCAACACCACTTATTAAAGAGGCTATCTTTCTTCCAGTGAATAAGTTTAGCCCCTTTGTCAAGTATCAGGTGGCTGAGTGTCTTTGTAGTTGTATTTGCATCTTCTTATCTGTTCCATTGATCCTCAGGTCTATTTCTTTGCCAGTATCATGCTAATATTATCACTGTAGCTTTGTAGTATAATTTCAAGTCAGGAATTGAGATGCCTCCTGCCTTGCCTTTGTTGCCCAGAATTGCCTTTACTATTCTAGGTCTCTTCTGTTTCCAAATGAATTTTAGGAATGTTTTCTCTAGATGTGTAAGGTATGTTAATGGTATTTTGATTGGGATTGCTTTGAATCTTTATAACAGTTTTGGGAGTATGGCCATTTTCACAATGTTGGTTCTTCCTAACCAAGAACAAGGAATATCCTTCCATATTCTAATATCCTCTTCAATCTCCTTTTTTTAGAGTAGTATAATTTTCAGCATATAGGTCTTTTACATTCTTGGTTAGGTTGATTCCTAAGCATTTCATTTTTTTAGATGCTATTGTGAAAGGCAGTGAGTTTTTTTTTTGTGTGTGTATAGGAATGTGATTGGATTTTCAGTGTTGACTTTGTATCCAGCTACACTGCTGAATTTGTTTATTAACTCTAGTAGTCTTTTAATGGAGTCTTTGGGGTCCTCTATGTAGAGTACCATGTCATCTGCAAATAGTGATAATTTAACTTCTTTTCCTATTTTTATTCCTTTTATTTTTCTCTCTTGTCTAATTGCTCTAGCTAATATTTCCAGAACTATATTGAATAGGAGTGGTGATAGTGGACATCCTTGTCTTGTTGCTGATTTTAGAGTGAAAACTTTCAGTTTTTTCCATTTAGTATAATGTTGGCTGTTGCTTTGGAATAGATGGCCTTTATCAGATTGAGGTAGATACTCAGTCTGATAAAGGCCATCTATTCTGCATTTTTGCAGGGTTTTTATCATCAAAAAGTATTGGGCTTAATAAAAAGCCTTTTCTGCATCTACTGAGATGATCATGTGATTTTTGTTGTTGGCTCTGTTGATGTGGTGTATTACATTTATTGATTTGCAAATGTTATTTGTATTCCTGATAAATCCCACTTGGTCATGATGTATAATCTTCTTAATGATTTGCTGCATTCTATTTGCCAGTATTTTATTGAGAATCTTTGTATCAGTGTTCATTAGTGAGACTGGCCTATAGTTCTCCTTTTTGAATGGGTCTTTCTTTGGTATCAGAGTAATACTTGCCTCTAGGAATGAGTTAGAGTGGATTGATTCTCTTTCAATTTCATTGAAGAGTTTGAGGAGTATTGCCATTAAATCTTCTCTAATTGTTTTGTAGAATCTGCTGTAAATCCATCAGGACCTGAACTTTTTTTGTTGATAAGTTTTAAATCATATTTTCAATTTCAATAGCTGATATTGGGTTATTCACAATAGTTATATCTTCTTGATTGAGCTTTGGTAGTTTATACATTTCTAGAAATCTGTCCATTTCCTCTGTGTTTTCCACTCTGTGTGAGTAAAGATTTTTAAAGTAGCTATTCATGATCTTTTAAATTTTCATGGGACCTGTATTAATTTCTCTATTTTCTGTCCTTATTGCATGAACTTGAGTTTTTTCTTTTTTTCTTGATAAAGTTGGCTAGAGGTTTATCAATTTTGTTTATTCTCTCAAAAAACAGCTCTTTGATTCATAATTCTTTGTTTTTTTTAGTTTCAATTGCATTAATTTCTTCTCTGATCTTTATAATTTCCTCTCTTATATGAGCTTTGGGTTTTACTTGATCTTCTTTTTCTAGAAGCTTGATATGTAACATTAGGTTATTTGTGCTCATTCTGTTTTCTTGACATGAGAATTTATTGCTATATATTTCCCTCTCAGGACCATTTTCATTGCATCTCACAAGTTTTGGTATGTTGTACCAACATTTTCATTGAATTGTAGGTATTGCTTAATTTCTTCTTTAATTTTACCTGTGACCCATTGATTATTCAGGAGGTTGTTATTTAATTTCCATGTATTTATGCAGGTTTTGTAATTTCTTTTGCCATTTCCAATTTAAGTGCACTATGGTCTGATAATATTCATGGGATAATTTCAATCCCTTTACATTTATCTAAGAATGTTTTATGGGATAATATATGGTCTATTTTGGAGAATGTCCCACATGCAGCTGAGAAGAATGTGTATTCTGATGTGGTTGAGTGGAACACTGTAAACGTCTACTAAGTCCATTTGCCACAGGTTTGATTTATTTTTGTTACTTCTTTGCTCACTTTTTGTCTACTTGATTTATCCCTTTGAAACAATAGGGTATTAATGTCCCCTGTTGTAATTGTATTGTTGCTTATTTGGTTTTTCATATTTTATTAGTATTTGTCTTGTACAGTTGGGTGCTCTTGTATTTGGTGCATATATGTTTATGATTGTTAGCTCTTCCTCCTTAATTCTTCCCTTGATAAGTATGCAGTGACCTTCTTTATTTCTTTTGATCTTTTTTGGTCTGAAGTTCACACTGTCTGCAAATAGAATAGCTACCCCTGCTTTTTTCTGGGTTACTGTTGCATGGGATATTGTTTTCCATCCTTTGACTTTTAATCTATGAGTTTCCTTTTGAGTCAGATGTGTTTCTTGTATACAGCATATTGTGAGATCCTGTTTCTTGATCCATTCTGTCAATCTATTTCTTTTAATAGGTAGATTGAGGCCATTTACATTGAAGGATATAAGTGATATGTACTAGCTCAACTTTGTCATGTTATTTTCCTGTTGTTGGTTTTCTGCTTTTCCCCATTATTTAATTGCTTGCCCTGTCTGGTGGTTCTTTCTGTTGTTGTTCTGGAAATTGTAGTTATTTTTATCTCTATCTAATATGTCTTTCAGTACTCTTTCTAGTGTTGGTTTGATGGACATGAATTTCTTCAGTTTTTTTTTTTCATGGAACTATCTTATCTCTCCATTAAATTTGAAAGGGTACATCAATCTGGGTTGAAAACTGTTTTCTTTCAGGGCTTGAAATACTTAACTCCAAGCTCATCTTAAATTGAGGGTTTGTGCTGAAAAACCTTCTGTGATTCTAATAGGGTTTCCTTGATAGGTGAGTTGTATCTTTTCTCTAATAGTGTTTAGTATTCTGTTTCTATGCTGTATGTCTGAGATCTTAATTATTATATGTCTGGGTATAGATATATGTTGGTTGTGACTTTTTGGCATTCTATATGCCTCACTTATATGTATATCAGGTTCTTTCTCCATTTGGGGGAAATTTTCTGCTATTACTTCTGTAAATAGTTTACCGATGTCATTCGCTTTGACTCCTGCATCTTCATTGTTTCTCATTCTTATATTGTTTCTCTTGGCATCATCTTGAAGCTGTTGAGTTGTCATTTCATGCTGCTCTGTTTTTTTTTAAAGTTCTATCCTTTCATGATCACTAGCTCATGGATTGGAAAAAAAAAAACATTGTGAAAATGTCTATACTCCTAAAACTGTTACACAGATTTAAATGCAATTCCACTCAAAATATTGAAAGCTGGCAAAACCATTTAAATGAAGCTGAGGATAGAACTTCAGACCTTGAAGACAGGATTGCAGCATCTCATTCCTGGGATGAACCCACATGGTCATGGTGTATAATCTTGATAATTTTCTGCATTTGGCTTTGGTGGTATTTTTCGACAATTTTTACATCTATATTCATTAGAGGGATTGGCCTGAGGGTTTTTTTTTCTTTTGGTTGAGTCGTTCTCTGGTTTTGGTATCAGAGTAATAGCTGCCTCTAGGAATGTGTTAGGGAAAATTGCTTCCCTTTCAGTTTTATGAAGAGTTCACAGAGTATTGGCATTAGATCTTTAAATTGCTTGTAGAATTCAGCCACAAATCCATTAGGACCTGGGGTTTTCTTTGTTGGTAAGTTTTTAATTATGTTTTCAGTTTCATTAAGTGATATTGGATTATTGAGAATTTTTATATCTTCTTGATCCAGTTGTGGTAATTCATATGTTTTTAGGAACCTGTTCATTTCTTCTGAGTTTTCTGGCCTATATGAGTAAAGATTTCCAAAACAGGTATTGGTAATCTTCTAAATTTCCATAGAATCTGTAGTGATTTCACCCTTTTATTTCCTTGTTGCATGCATTTTTTTTCTTTCCTTTTCTTGTTAAAGTTGGTTAGTGGTTTATCAATTTTTTAATCTATCAAAGAACCAAGTCTTTGATTCGTGAATTCTTTGTATTGTTTTCTTAGTCTTAATTCTGTTAATTTCTGCTCAGATCTTTATAATTTCCTCCATTCTCTGAGTATTGGGCTTGACTTGCTCTTCTTTATCTAAAACTTGATGTGCAATGCTAGGTCATTTGTGCAATGTTAGGTTTATTTGTGTTTGTCTGTTTTCCTGATGTGAGATTCACTACTATATATTTTCCTCTTAGAACTACTTTCATTGTGTTCCCCAAGTTCTGGTATGTTGTATCTGCATTTTCATTTGATTGTTTATATTGTTTAATTTCTTCTTTAATTTCATCTGTGACCCATTGATTGTTCAAGAGGGTGTTAGTTTATTTCCATGTCTTTATGGAGTTTTTGTCATTAACTTCCAATTTCTCTGCACTATTGTCACATAATATGCATAGGATAATTTCAATTCCCATGCATTTACTTAAGCATGTTCTATGGGGTAGTATATTGTCTATTTTAGAGAACCTGCTGTGTTTAGTTGAGAAGAATGTGTATTCTGATTTTGTTGGGCAGATCACTCTGTAAATGTGTATTAAGTTCATTTGTTTACCGGTTTGATTCAGTTCTGTTTCTTTGTGTGTGTGTGTGTGTGAGTAGTTAATCTATCTCTTTGTGACAATGGGTTATTAAGGTCCACTGTTACAATTATTTTATTGCTTATTTGATTTTTCATGTCTATTAATATGTGTCTAATGTAGTTTGGTGCTCCCATATTTGGTGCATATATGTTTATGATTGTTATCTGTTTTTTTATTTTAAAGAGAATAAAACCAAGCAAAAATAAAACAGAATAAAGGCAATCCAAACAAACAAGTGTTAGTGACAAAGGACTTTGAAACAATAGGATATCAACAACGGTTACCATAATGCCTCTTGTTGTCTTCAAAATAGCTACAGATACATTCAGACATAGTAAAACTCAAACTAAACAAAACAGAATAGAACCAATAAAAATGAAGCAATGAATGCAATAAAGGACTTCAAAACAAGGTAATAGCAAATCCAAAATGGCTACCATAATATATTTTGTTATCTTTGAAATAGTTGCCCATGCCATCAGATATAATAAAATCAAACAAAACAAAATGGAATGAAACCCACCCCCCAAAAAATGATATGAGACTTCAAAACAAGATGATAGGGAATTAACAGTGGCTACCACCTTCATAAGGAGATCCTCCATAGATGCTATGTTGCATATTGTTGTCCTCTGAATATGTGATCAGACTACTGGCTTTACACCTGCAAAGTCAGTGAAACACTGAACACTACAAGCATTAAATTGTGTTTTACCTCAATAGCTATCATCACAGCCTATGTTTCTCCAGATTAGCCAGTCACTTATGGTGGGGAGGATGGGTAGTGGGTGGATAGGGGATTGGCTCTTCTTGTTTTCCAGCCCACATGCTTGAAGATGCTGGCATCTTGCACTGCCCCCAGCAGCCTGCACATAGTGCCAATTCATAGGGAGGGCTTGCTTCTTGTTCTCTTCCCCTGCAGTCTGTAAATGCTTTGACTCAGGAAAAGGCTGGCATCTGGCTGCCCCGTTAAGTGGCCTGTGCATGGTGCTGATTTGTAGGGAGGGCTTGTTTCTTCAATTGTTATCTCTTACTCTTCAATTTTTCTCCTAACAAGTATGTAGTGACCTAAAGTATCTCTTTAGATCATTTTTGGTTTGAAATTCACATTGTCTGCAAACAGAATAGCTACCTCTGCTCTTTTCTGGTTTCTTATTGCATGAAGTATTATTTTCCATCCTTTTACTTTCAGTTTATGAGTTTTATTTTGAATTAAATGGGTTTCTTGTATACAGCATACTGTTGGATTTAGACGCATTTGCCAATTCATTTCTTTTGATTGAGGAATTAAAGCCATTTACATTGATGGCTATAACTGGTGTGTATTGATTTGTCTTTGTCATGTTATTTTCCTGTTGTTGGTTCTCTGCTTCCAGCTGTTTAACTGCTTTCCCTGCCTAGTAGTTTCTTCTTGTTTTGGGAATCATGGTCATTTTTGTGTCTCTCTAGAATATGTTTCATTCTTCTTTGTATGGTTCATTTTGTGAACATGAATTTCTTCACTTGTTCTTTGTCATGGAAGTATCTTTTTTCTCCATTTTTTTTGTACCAGGACCAAACTCATGATCTCTCACTCACCAGGCAGATGCCTATAATGCTGAGCTAAATCCCTGACCACTTTCTCCATTAATTTTTTTTTTTGTACTGGGGCTTGAACTCACGACTGCATGCTTGCAAGACAGGCGCTTATGCCGTTGAGCTAAATCCCCAGTCCCTCTCCATTAATATTCAAAGATAGTTTTTCAGAGTACATTACTCTGGGTTGGAAGTTGTTTTCTTTAATGACTTTAAATACTTCACTCCAAGCTCTTCTTGACTTGAGGGGTTGTGTTAAGAGGTCATCTCTGATTCTAATGGTCTTTCCTTTACAGGTGATGTTTCTTTTTTTTCAATTTTATTTTACAGAGAATAAAACAAAAGAGGACAGAACAATGCAGATCAGAACAGAACAACACAAGCAACACAGCACTTCACAACAAGACAATTGGATATAAACAGTAGCTACCATATTTCTTTCTTCGAAATAGTTGAGCATAACTTCACACACACAATAATATCAAACATAACAAAATAGAATAAAAGCATTCAAGAGAATGAAACTATTACAAGGAATTCTGAACCAAATAACAGAAAATGAACAACGGCTACTATAATATCTCATTTTCTATGAAAAATTTGTTTATATTATTATACATATTAAAATCCAGTATGACACAACATGATAGAACCAATGGTAATAGAAGAACAAAAGCATGGTAGGACTTCAAAGCCAGATGATATTGAATCAGCAATGACTGCCATAATGTCTTGTTTTCTTCAAAGTAGCTGTTCATATCATCACACATAATAAGGTCAAATAAAACAGAATAAAACCATTCCAACCAATGAATGAAAACATTACAAGACTTCAAAGCAATATAATGGGGATCCATGATTACCATAGAATCTTATGTACTCTTACCTTTTCTTACACTATACATGTGAGTTTGATTTATTTCTCTTATGAGTATGGATTCAAGTTGCATCCATTTATTTATAAATATCTCAATGTGATCATTCTTTATAGCTGAGTAGTACTCCATTGTATAAAAGTACCACAATTTTTTTTATCCATTCCTCAGTTGATGGGTGCTTAGGTTGTTTCCAAGATCTGGCTATTACAAATTGTGCTGCTATAAACGTGGGTGCACATACATCACTGTGGTAAGATGTTTTCAGTTCTTTTGGGAATATGCCTAGGAGTAGAATAGCTAGGTCAAATGGGACTTCCAATCCCAGCTTTTTGAGAAATCTCCAGACTGACCTCCACAGTGGTTGCAACCAGTCTACACTCCCACCAACAGTGCAGAAGAGTTCCTTTTTCCCCACAGTCTCTTCAACATTTGTTGTTGGTAGTTTTGTTCATCCTGGCCATTCTTTCCAGAGTAAGATGGGAATCTCAGTGTGGTTTTAATTGGCATTTCTCTAATGGCTAATGATGATGAACATTTTTTCATGTATTTATTTGCCATTCCTATTGCTTCATCTGAGAACTGTGTGTTCATCTCGGATGCCCATTTTTGGATTGTGTCTTTGAATTTCAGGGGTCTGATATTTTAAAATTCTTTATATGTTCTAGACAGAAGTCCTTTGTCTGAGTGACCGTTCACTAAGATTTTTTCCCAGTTTGTGTTTTTCTTTTCACTCTGCTTGAGATTTCTTTAGACATGCAGAAACTCTTTAATAAGATGTGATCCCAGTTATTCATTCTGGGAAATATTTCCTGTGCAATTTGGTTCTTATTCATGAATTCTCTACCTATCCCTATGTCTTTGAGATTTTTTACCTACTTTGTCTTCCAACAGACTTAGTGTTTCTGTCTTAATATTTAGATCTTTGATCCATTTAGATTTTAGTTTAGTACATGGTGATAGGCATGGGTCTAGCTTTAGTTTTCAGCATATGGATAGCCAGTTTTTCCAGCACTACTTATCGTTCTTCCAGTGAACATGTTTGGCCCCTTTATCAAAGATAAGGTGGTTGAGTGTGTTTGCAGTTGTGGTTGTATCTTCTAATTTATTCCATTGATCTTCAGATCTGTTTTTATTACAATATCATGTTGATTTTATTATGGTAGCTTTTAGTATAACTTCAAGTCAGGGATTGTGATGCCTCCTGCCTTGGCTTTGCTGCTTAGAATTGCCTTTGCTATTCTAGCTCTCTTCTAGTTCCAGAAGAATTTTAGGAGTGATTTCTCTAGATCTATGAGGTATGTTGGTGGTATTTTCATTGGGATTGTATTGAATCTGTATAACCATTTTGGGAGAATGGCCATTTTCACAATATTTATTCTTCCTATCCATGAACAAGGGATGTCTTCCAATTTTCTGAGGTCCTCTTTGATTTCTTTTTCAGGGTATTATAATTTTCTTTGTATAAGTGTTTTACTTCTTTTGTTAGATTGATTCCCAAGTATTTCATTTTTTTTGGATGCTAGTGTGAAGGGTGTGGCTTCTCTTATTTCTCTTTCAGTGATTTTGTTGTTAGTGTATAAGAATACTATTGATTTTTGAGTATTGACTTTGTATCCAGCTACATTGCTGAATTTATTTATTATATCTAGGAGTCTTTCAATGGAGTTTTGGGGGTCTTCTATGTAGAATATCACATCATCTGCAAATGATGATAATTTAACTTCTACTTTTCCTATCTTTACTCCTTTTATTTCCCTCTCTTGTCTAATGGCTCTGGCTAGTATTTCCAGCACTATATTGAATAGGAGTGGTGATAAAGGACATCTTTGTCTTGTGCCTGATTTCAAGGTAAAGGCTTTCAGTTTTTGGCCATTTAATATGACACTGGTTGTTGGTTTGTCATAGATGGCCTTTATCATATTGAGGTAAAGACCATCTATTCCAATTCTCTGTAAGGTTCTTATCACGAATGAGTGTTGGATCTTATCAAAAGCTTTTTCTGTATCTATAGAAATGATCATGTGATTCTTACTTTTGTCTCTATTGATGTGGTGGATTACATTTATTGATTTATGTATGTTGAACCATCCCTGCATGCCTGGGATGAATCCCACTTGGTCATGGTGTATAATCTTGATGATTTGCTGCATCCTGTTTGCCAATATTTTTTTGAGAATTTTTGCACCTATGTTCATTAGGGAGGTTGATCTGTAGTTCTCTTTTTTAGTTGGGTGTTTCTCAGGTTTTTGGTACTGAGTAATATTTGCTTCCAGGAATGACTTAGGGAGAATTGCTTCCCTTTCAATTTCATTGAACATTTTGAGGAGTGTTGGCATTAAGTCTTGTTTGTATTTCTTGTAGAATTCTGCAGTGAATCTGCCTGGACCTGGGCTCTTCTTTGTTGGTAAGGACTTGATTACATTTTCAATTTCATTAATAGAAATTGGGTTATTCAGCAGTTTTACATCTTCTTCATCCAGCTTTGGTGGCTCATATGTTTCTAGGAATTTGTCCATTTCTTCTGTGTTATCAAACCTATGAGAGTAGAGGTTTTTGAAATAGGTGTTGATGATCTTCTGTATTTCCACAGGGTTAGTAGTGATTTCACCTTTTTCATTCCATACTGCATGAATTTGAGTCTTTTTTCTCCATTTTTAATTAGGTTGGCTAGGGGCCTATCAATTTATTTATTCTTTTAAAGAACTAACTCTTTGATTCATTGATTCTTTGTATTGTTTACTTAGTCTGTATTGCATTAATTTCTGCTCTGATCATTATAATTTCCTTTCTTCTTTTGGCTTTGGGCTTGGCTTGCTTTTCTTTCCCTCGATGTTAGAGATGTAGTATCAGGTTGTTTATTTGTGTTCATTCTGTTTTCCTCTAAGTACTGCTTTCATTGCATCCCACAGATTCTGATAAGTTGTATTTGTATTTTCATTTGCTTATAAATATTGTTTAATTTCTTCTTTAATTTCCTCTGTGACCCATTGATTGCTCAAGAGTGTATTAATTAATTTCCATGTGTTTGTGGGTTTTTTGCAGTTTTTTTATGATTAATTTTCTATTTCATGGTGCTATGATCTGATAACATGCATGGGATAATTTCAATTCTTTTGCATTTATTTAAATATATACTTTGGGCTAGTATATTGTCTACTTTAGAGAATGTCCCATGCACTACTGAAAAGAATGTGTATTCTGATATTTTTGGATGGAACACTGTATATGTCTATCAAGTCCATTTGTTCCCAGATGTGATTCAGTTCTGTTATTTCTTTGCTGATTTTCTGTCTAGTTGATCTGTCCCTTCATGTCAATGGCGTGTTAAAGTCTCCTGTTATAATTGTGTTATTGCTTATTTGATTTTTCATTTCTGAAATACTTGCTTTGTATAGCTGTGTGCTCTGGAATTTGGTGCATATATATTTAAGTTTGTTATCTCTTCCTCTTGCAGTTTTCTCCTAACTAGTATGTAGTGACCTTCTTTATCTTTTCAGACCTTTCTTGGTTTGAAGTTCACATTGTTTGCAAACAGAATAGCTACCCCTGCTTTTTTCTGAGTTCCTGTTGCATGAAGTATTGTTTTCCATCCTTTGACTTTCAGTCTATGAGTTTCCTTTTGGGTTAAATGGGTTTCTTACAGACAGCATATGGTTGGCTGTTGTTTCTTGATTCATTCTGCCAGTCTGTCTCTTTTAATTGGTGAATTAAGGCCATTTACATTAATGGTTATAACTTATATACATTCATTTATTGTTGACATGTTATCTTTCTCCTGTTGTATCTTTATCTTTCCCTTCTGTTTAATTGTCTGTCTTGCTTAGTGGTTTTTTCCTATGTCTATCTAGAATTTCTTTGAGTATTCTTTGCAAGGTTGGTTTGGTGATCATGAAGTTCTTCAGGTGTTCTCTTCATGGAAGTA
This sequence comes from Hydrochoerus hydrochaeris, assembly GCA_004027455.1. Lineage (NCBI taxonomy): Eukaryota > Metazoa > Chordata > Mammalia > Rodentia > Hydrochaeridae > Hydrochoerus > Hydrochoerus hydrochaeris. The sequence continues at coordinate 85,092 of PVLA01004206.1, read as the reverse complement.
TCTTATTTCTCTATCCATTTTGAAGGACAGTTTTGCAGGGCAGAGCAGTCTGGGTTGGAAGTCATTTTCCTTTAGGATGTGACATATTTCTCTCCATGCTCTTCTTGACTTCATTGTTTGTGTTGAGAAGTCTGCTGTGATTCTGATAGGTTTTCCTTTATAGGTGATCTGTCTTTTCCCTCTCTAACAGCTTTTAATATTCTGTTCTTATGTTAGATTTCTGGGATGGTGATTATTATATGTCTGGGTGTAGTTTTATTTTAGTTATGGCTGTTTGGAGTTCTATATGCTTCACTAATCTGAATGTCAGTTTCCATTCTCATGTTTGGGAAATTTTCAGGTATTACTTCTGTAAATAGCCTCTTGATATCATTTGTGTTGTTCCCTCCTTTTTCATTTATCTCTATTAATCTTATGTTTTTTTCTTTGCATCATCTTGCAGCTGTTGAATTGTTATTTCCTAATTCCTTGATATTTTTAAGACATCTTTCCTTTCCTGTTCACTAGCTACAATCTTATCTTTGAGGTCTAAAATTCTGTCTTCACTTTTGTTGAGGTGATTTTGGCAAGTTACAATAGAATTTTTGATTGCCTGTATATCTCTTTGGATCTGTTTCATGTATTCTGTTTGTTTCTTATACTGTTCATTCAGGGATTCTATCTTTTTGCTTTGTTCCTCTAATATTTTAGCTGTCTTCTTTAGATGAGTTCAGTATTTCTTTCACTACTTTTATCATTTCTTCTTTTACCTGGGAGAATATTTCTAATTTGAGTTCCATTATAGCTTCCTGTACTTGCTTCATTATTTCAGTTGATATCACTTCAGGTATTTCAGGTGTGTGACTAGTATTTTCTTCTATGTATGTAGCTCCAAGGCTTTCTTGGGATGGGCTGGAGGTTTGAGATTGCATTTTGGTCTTTCATTTTGTCATTTTCCTATATTTCTGTGTTTCAAGCGATGTTCTAAAACTTTCCCTGAGCATTGGGAATTACCTCCTGCACCTCAGCTCCTGGGACTCATGGGTCATGGATCCCCTGGTTGAATGAGTCAATGGGCATGGTCCATTCAATCCCACGAAGCCTTTCAATGCTAGTGCAGTGTCCTAGGGGTTGGGTGGGCACTCAAGCACCTGGAGTGATGTCCCAAACTCTCCCAGGCCAGAGCCAGAGAGCTGGAACTCTGCCTGCCACCCTGTGGGCCTACCTCCCCTCTGGGAGCCTGCTTGTTCCCCTATTTGAATAAAGGTCACTGGGCATAGTCCACTCAAGCCCATGAAACCTATGCAGTCTAATCCACTCAAGCCCTGCAGCTTTTGCAGGGGCTGGGCTGGCACCCCAGTACTGAGAGTGATGTCCTTAACTCCCCCAAGCTAACACCAGAGAGCTGAAACTTCCCTTGCCCTTGCAGCTGAGCAAGCTGGAACTCTGCTCACAGCAGAGCTGGCCTACCTCCCCTTGGAGCTGGCTTGTTTGCCTGGTTGAATAAAGGTCACTGGGCATGATCCATTCAAGCCTGGGAAACCTCTGAAGGCTAGTCCAGTGTCCTGGGGGCTGGCTGGGCACCCCAGCACTGGGAGTGATGTCCCAAACTCCCCAGAGCCAAGGCCAGTGAGCTGTCCTTGCCGACACATGAGCTGGAACTCTGCTCACAGCAGAGTGGGCCTATCTCCCCTCTGGTGATCTGTTTCTTTAACAACTTTTAATATTCTAGTCTTGCACTAAATTTCTGAGATCTTGATTATTATACATCTTGGTGTAGATTTATTTTGATTATGGCTAATCTGAAGTACACCTATCTGTATTTCAGATTATGTTCACATGATTGGGGAATTTCCTGCTATTACTTCTGCAAATAGATTTTTTAATGTTATTTGTGTTTACTCGTATTTTTTCACTGACACTTGTCAATGTTATGTTGCTTTCATGGCACTGTCTCAGATGTGTTGAATTGTTATTTCATTACTTTTAAGAGAACTTTCCTTTTATGATCACTAGTTATTATCCTGTCTTCAAGGCCTGAAAGCCTATCTTCAGTTTTATTCAAATAGTTTTGCCAGCTTTCAGTCGAATTTTTTAATTTCCTGGATACCCCTTTGAATGTTTTATGCATTCCATTTCTTTCCTATATTGTTCATTCAAGATTTCTGTCGTTTTCCTATGCTCTAAATGTTTTTTTAATCCATGTCTCCTCTAGCTATCCTGAGAAATTCCTTCATTATTGTAGTCATTGCTTTTTGTCTGAGAGATTATTTTTGATCTAGTTTCCTCTATTGCCTTGTGGATTTGTTTCTTTACTTCACTTGCTATCTTTTCAGAAACTTCAAGTGTGTGTCTTTCACTGTCTTCTATGTTTTTGTCTGCTGTAGTTCTGGATAGGCTGGAGATCTGAGATTGCATTTTTTTGTCTTGTCATTTTCACCTCTTGATTTATATTTCACTCTTAATTTCACTAGTCTCTCCTGTCTGTCATGTGCATTTTAGTCAGTGTCCTACTGTGTGGCTGGTGTTCACCCAGTTGCCAGGTCCCACAGTATAGGGAAGGACCCAGTCACCTGAATTCCTCCTGTAGGACCAGTTGGGTAAGTCCTAGATTCTTCCTGGGTTGACTATCTTAAGAGTATTGATGTGAAACAACCCTTAGCTCATATTGTTACAGCTGTTTCAGACTTTTCCAGGCCACTAGACCCACCTGTTCATGGTTTGTGCCCAAGCCCCTGACCCCACTGAGTCATATGGGGTCTTGTAGGCCCCACCCAAGTTCCTCTGGGTGGGGAAGGTCTCACCAGCACACAGTCCCTCTTGGGGTCCTCGCGGTAAAGGGAGGGATAACCTGCACACTTGCTGGAATGCCAAGGTTCTCTGGGTAGAGGGAGGGCTCACCTGTGCTCTTGCCAGCCTGCTGAGGTCTTTTGGAGGGAGTGGTCACTGACACTCTTACCTGCCCTGCAGAAGTCCTCTGGGTCAAGGGAAAGCTCACCTGGACTCTCACTGGCCTGTTGAGGTTTGCTGGTTGAGTGGAGGGGTTGCCAGTGCTTTTACCAGCCTGCTGAGGTCCTCTGCATGGAGGGAAAGGGAGGTCTTCTTATCTGCTTTTAATATCTTTTTTTGTGCCAAATTTCTGGAAGCTTGATTATTATATCCCTTAGTGTAGATTTATTTTGATCATAGCTAATTAGAGTTCTATATGCTTCATTATATGTATGTTGAATTTGAATTTTTCCTCATGCTTACAAGGTTTTCTGCCATTAATTCTGTGAATGAGTTATGTCATTTGCTTAAGCTCTCATTTTTTCATTGACTGATCAGTCTTTTGTTCTTTGTATTATCTTGTAGCTGTTAGATTGCTTTTTCATAGTCTCTTGGTTTTTTTTTTTTTTAGAGATCTTTCTTTTCATGATTCCTAACCACACTCCTGTTTTCTACGTCTGTTATTCAGTCTTCATATGGCTTCCCTCATTTTCATAAGCTCTATCTTTTTTAATCTATGTCTACATTCACTGAGCATGAACTTCATTATGGTTATTGTTTTTTTTTTTTTAACCTGAGTGATTATTTCTGATTTGATTTTCTCTATAGTCTTATTATTTTTTTTCCTTCTACTGCTATCATTTTAGGAAATTCAGGTGGCTAGTCTCTGATTTTCTCTATCTCATTGTCTCCTGGATTTGTCCCAGGTGATTGGTTGTCTGGGGTTGTATTTTGCTTCTGTGTCTTGTCATTTTCTATTGCTTAATTTTAATATTAATTAATTAATTTTATTTTGAAGGTAGTAAAATACAGCAGAACAAGATGGAACAAAGCCAGTTGAGACAGTGTAGTGAAATTGGTACAGAACTTCACAGCAGGATAACCGGGATAACAGCAATAAGTACAATAGTATATCTCATTTTCTTCACAATAATTGTTCTTTCAATCAGGTACAGCAAAATCAAAGGAAATACCAAACTTATAAAAACAGAATATTAAATAGAGCAATACATTAATCAGAACAGAGCACTCCTAGCCCACATGCCGGTAGGCTCACAGCTGCTTACCAGAGTGGCATGCTGGCTGCTTGTTTTCCCAGCACCCCAAGTTCCAACATGGCCTTTAATTTGTTTTATGTGTTGATGCTTGTAAGTTTTTTATGTTAGGTACCTTTATTTCTATCATTGACACTTCTTTTGGAAATGTCTATTCCTCAGATGCTTTCTAAGTGTAGCTGTCTCTTGGTCTTTTTGTCTGTCCCAAGATCCTACCTTCCCAATTTGTTAGGGATGAGAAGTTGCTATTTGGCTCAGAACTCAGTTTTTTAGTACTGGACTATAGTGATGATTTTGACCCCAGACAGTAACAGTGTTGTCACACAAGAATGAACAATTGAGTACATCAGGTATGACATCCCGGCCAAAGTAGTACAGCTAGCAATAATAATATACCAAGCACAGCCTAGAAACTGAAAAACTGTGGTAAGTGTTAATTTGGTATCTTTAATCATAGGAGCAAAATCTATAGCTATATAATAAAATCCAACTTAAACCTGAAATTTGTATGCAGTGAGTTTTTCCTTGGTGAAGTGATTTTTATCATATGGGGGAACTTTATGATGGATGGGGACAAAACAGAACAATAACTAGAGAAATAATAGTAGAAGCAAGGTTGAAGGACAAAGAATGGTCATCCAAGGTTTAGGGAACTGGAGAAGAGGATGGGAAGAAAGCATGAAAGAGACAGTGAAAGAAGATTGAAGTAAGCCAGAAAAACTAGAGACAATGTTCATTCACATGTAAATATTAGAAAAGCTAGAAAGACAGCTGAGGAAAGAGAGAAACAAGACTTAACAAAATAAGACGAACAATAAATATGAAAACCTAGACCCCCCCAAAAAAAAAACCCCAAACAGTAAAAGGAAAATGAAAGAAACTAATAAAGAGAGAAAGAAGATGAAGAGAATTCCTCTGGTGCCCCTGTCCTGTGGTACTTTCTAAGTCAGAGCTCAGATCTGTGCTGGGTAACCCCACCAAGTCTGCAGTAGGTTGAGTTCTGTTTTGGGGTTCATCTTGGCCTCTGGATGGGTGCTGGGGTCAGAGTCTTCAGCCAGCAGCTTTCTTGATGGCCCACTCACATCTCCTTACCCACCACAGCTTTGCTCTCCCAGTGGCTGTGGTGTCCTCCTACAGAGACAGCCTGAGGCTGCTCCCTGTGGTGGTATGTACAGGTGGCCCCTTCAGCAACCTCCTTTGCAGCTTCCTCTGTCCCACACCATTGGCTTCTCTCACATGATTATCACAGGCTGGTTTGGTGGGGAGCATTTCTGACTTCCCATTCCTTGTCCCTCCATGACCAATGCTGTTTGGGCCCCTGGTTACAGAGCAGGAGGTGTGGGGGGGTAGGGAGTGCTGACTTCCAGCTCAAGGCTGCTTGAATCCCACACCCACAATCTGTCTTTTACCTCAGTGGTAGGGCAGGAGATGTCATGCTGGTCTACTCACTACCCTTACTGCCACCACTGTAGTCCCTAACCTCACAAGAAGGCTCCAATGAGCCACTGCTTTTAGTTGATTTTCCATAAGTGGCTCCAATGTGGCTCCTCCTCTATTCAACTATGTTCAGAAATTTTGAATTTTGTGTTGTAAAATACTGATATTGGAGTATTAGGACAGTTACATACTCTTGAATACTTCTGATTTTTTGGTATACTTGGTTACTTCTCATTGTCAAATTTGTATATTTTCAACCATTGCCTTTATTTTCTAGAGAATGTTTTATGTGTTTTTAATGTATTAATCCTTTTAGGTTTATCTTTAGTGGTTGTATTTAGAGTTTAAAAATTTTGGTTTTATTCTTATTTTCCTTTGTTTTGTTCTCTTATGCACTTTTAATAACTTTTCTAACTTAGTTAAATTATTGGTTTCCCTTTATTCTTTTCTTCCTAGGCAAAAAAAAAAAAAAGAAAAAAGAAAAAAATGTTAAAGGCTATTGATCATTATTTTAGTAAAATTAAGTTTATCTCACAGTCTTTGATTTGTCAGGCTATTATTATTTTCTAAATATTTTTAGCTGTGCATTGTTTTTCTCCTGTATATAGGAATTTAAGAGAAAACTTTAAACATCAAAGAAATTTACATTTTTGCCCTGTATTTGTTATTTTTAATTTAACTTTGATCAGAGAATGAAGAGTGTAATATAGGGTTTACTAGTTCTTTACTTTATTAAAACTGGAGTTTCTTCAATTTTATGTATTTATTTAAAAATCAAAGTCAAATTAATTAGTTGTAGTGGCTGGCTAGTGGTAATGTACATTCATTAATTCTGTCCTGGAAGTCCTTGTGGCTTTTAAAAGTTACCCATTTAACAGCTTTGGACAGCTAAAGAGCTAGAAAACTATTACATATGTTTGTTAAAGCTCTTGCCTTATAATTCCATTGGAGTGATAATTTACATTTATACTGTTCCATTAGCAACTTTCCAGAAATATAAGAATTCTTATTTTTCTTCCTTCCCACTGAATTAAATTTCCCTTAGAATCAAATTTCTCTTACACTGCCCTTTGCTGTCATTTTGCTTTGTTTTTGTTTTGGTACTGGGAATTAAACTCAGGACCTCATGCTTGCCAGCAGACACTGTTCAGCTGAGATATGTCCTGGCTCTACTGTCCTACTCTTAAAAAAATTCTTACAATGACTAGTGGTTCTATTATAGGAAAAAATAACCTATTAAATTATAATTACGTTTGCATGAAATTTTTGATAATTTCTTATCTATTTATTTTAATGGATCTGAGAGATTCTTTTTAAGAAATACACTTTGACCAAAGGATTTTTTTTTCAGTTAATGAAAGTTGACTGAAGGTTTCCTATTCCAAGTGTATCCTAAACATGACTTTGATTTGGCATCCTGGCTAAAGTTAACTGGCAGGAGAAAGGAGTGTAAAAGAAGGAAAGTACAAAGAGAATAATTGAATTTTGGAAAGTTTTATGGAGAATGAAGGAGAATTTTTACTGAAATGATGAACTTATTTACAACTAGATAAACTTGGATATAACCCAAATTCTAGACATTCAACAAAAGAATTTTAAGTATAAAGAAAAGGATTATTTATAAACACCAGTGTTTATCAATAGGAAACTGTTGGACTAGACAAAATTACTGAAGTCAGGGTGCAAAGGATCATCAGGGTGAAAAATGAAGAACTCTATTTATTTAAATGGCCATATGTGGCTAGTGAGTGATATTAAATACTGTAGATCTAAAAGAGTTCATTGGTTTTGTTATGCCTCAAAACCTTAGATCATGAACTGAATTGTATGTATATTCTCTAGCACTGAATGAGGCTATCACTGCATTGGAGCACATGAAAGAATGTCATCAGTTTGATAAAGAAAAATATTCAGATGTACTTAAAAATACTGACAGACATTGTGTTACTGATGATACTCTTCAAATAATAAGCAAGCAAGAAAGCTACAAAGTCACAGTAGTACTCTGAAACACATAAAAGAACGTAAAGAAAATAGATTAACTTTTTTTATATAGAAAATTTACTTTATTTAAAAAGCATATATAACATGTTCATGACAAAATTCTAAAATTGCATAATGGAAAATACAATTATCTATTTTCTTTTACTATTTATGTCTTCTTTTACTATTATGTCTACATTAAATAAACATTTCAATTATGGGAGTAAATATTCCTGCAATGGGAGTGTGGCATTTACTGTCTTTTCCCATGTGGCACTTTTCTTTATTTTATAATTTGATTCATACTTATAAGAAAAAATTTAAATATTGTAAAAAGATATAAAACAAAAAGAGATTTTTTTTTTTTTGGTACCAAGGATCAAACTCACAACCTTGCACTTGCCTGGCTGGTACTTACACTGCTGAGCTAAATCACTGGCCCAAGAGATTTTTTTTTTTTTAAAGCAAAAAAATAACAAATACTATTAGCTGTCAGCACCTTGTGTATGGGAGAGCAGAATGAAGAAAGCAAGTTTCTTTCTTTAATTCCAGTTCTGACAAGCCCAACAATGGGGATAATATGTGTAAGATGCAATTCCTTAGAGCATGGAATCAGGACGGCTTGCCCTTTCGTTTATACTTGTACACTTTTAAACAATTAGTGGGTATTCAGATTTGCTTTAGATGACTTTGATTATACTGTTCTGAAATTTAGTTTTGTTTTTGTCTACTAAAAAAAAAGCCTAGGTTCTTATTTCTCTTCAAAAAAGTGAAGATAAATTTAGTTAGTTATATAAAACAAGCAAATAAAAATACTTATAACAGTTTTAACACCTTAGGGCTGAATCCTGAATGGAAATGTTTCTTGGAATCACAGGAATGGTCCTTTGAGTAACTACTTTGTGTTTTCTTCAGCAAAATCTTGCCAGGAAGAAAAGAAGATTTGCTTTAGATGATTGTGATTATACTGTTCTGAAATTTAGTTTTGTTTTTGTCTACTAAAAAAAAAGCCTGGGTTCTTATTTGTCTTCAAAAAGAGTGAAGATAAATTTAGTTAGCTATATAAAACAAACAAATAAAAATACTTATAACAGTTTTAACACCTTAGGGCTGAATTCTGAATGGAAATGTTTCTTGGAATCACAGGAATAGTCCTTTGAGTAACTACTTTGTGTTTTCTTCAGCAAAATCTTGCCAGGAAGAAAAGAAATAAGAAACTCTGTTTTTGTTTTTAGCTTAAAATTATTTTATACTGTTACATTATTTTCTACATTAAATAAACATTTCAATTATGGGAGTAAATATTCCTGCAGTGGGAGTGTGGCTAGCTCTGTTATTAGAGCATGTTCTGTAACAATCTAAATCTTGGACTGAGAACTACAAGGAATGTGTAATGAATTTCTGGGCTATGAGTACTATGTCCTGACCCTGTCCTAAAAGGCAGAGGCAATTTCCAAAGTCTTTATTATCTTAGCAATGAAACCCACTGAAACACATGAGGGGTACAGTGAGGTTACACACTTCCTTCTGTTGTCAGATCATTAGTAAATCCCAGGACATCAGGATTCCTGAAGCTTATTGTAGATATTTTCCAGGATTGTTTTTATGTTTAAAAACAAAGACTTCCACTTGACAACAGTTATCCTTTACTCAGTCAATATATAGATAATGAAAGATGCCTATTAGATGCTTTTACCTACACAAATAACTGTTGTTCATAGTGGGTATACAACCCAGATGAACTGATGGATTATGTTTAAGGTACAATTTCTCCTTTGTTGTTGTTGCTATTTTGAGACAGGTCTCACTATGTAGTTCAGATTGGTGTTGAACTCACTGTGTAGCCCAGACTGGCCTCAAACTCATGGTGATTTTCCTGCCTTAGCTTCTAGAGTGCTGGGAAAATTACAAGTATGCATCAGTATACTTGTATGTAACAGTATAAAATTAGCTAATAATATATGAGCAGTACTTTACAAAAGTAGTTCCTCTAGTTTCCATGGTACCTTTAACAAGAGTCATGCTTTTGCTCCTTAACTATTCTTATCAGACTTCCCAAGAGGAAGCTGCTATCACTGAATGCCAAAAGCAACTTGCAAGAGAGGCTATGCAGTGTGGAAGAAACAAAAGTTTACTCTTCATTACTGGAAGAGAGCAAGTGAACGACATAGAAATAAGCCAGTGAATAGAATAGCAACAGGGTGACATGTCATGTGGTAAGCTTCTATCTTCTGTGATCTGCAAATATTCCTTTCAGAGAAATTTTGATGCTGATAATAGCAGTTTTTACTTGAGAGAAGTTACTATCCAAAGATATCTGGTAATACTTGCTCAAATATTGCTATATCCAGCCACATTATATAAAGCTACCAAGAGAAGTGGCCCACTGGGTAAAGTCACCTGTACTTCCTTTGCATCTCAGCATCTATTTTAAGTCTTCCTTCAAATGCAGCTGGATACAGAGGAGTATGAGTCTGGGTTGCCTTAAAGCAACTCCTTCAAAGGCCCCTTCCTGTGGCACTGGCAGATGGAGGCGTTGTCTCCTGGCTGAGGAACATGTTCCATTCCATCACGTAGCTCAGGTTTGCTGAACTGGCATTTGGCATATTGCTGCAGGGCTCTGTAATAGTAGCAGTAAAGCCTGTGTGGCTATAGCAGGTCTCTACCAGCCAACTGTCCTTTTGTAATCTTCTTGGCTTCTTCATCATTTTCTTTGGCCCATTTAACTTTCTCTAGTAAGTCACTAAGATTTCTTTTAATTGGAACATAGTGTTTCCACAGCCTCAGTGTCATGTAGAAATGTTCATGATACAGAGAATCCTGCTTCAGAACCAGGCTGTCCCCTTGCATGAGATATGGAAGCCTATACGCAGCCACAGTCCCATCCATGTTCACTTGGTACTTGTACTTAAAGAAATCAAAAAAGCCCATTAACTTGGCTTTTCCAAGCTCCTTTTCTTTCTCTTGGAAAAAGAAATAGCCTGTAATTCCTACATCTAGCAGCTGTGGGTTCTCTTTGGACAGCTGTACCAACTGCAGCCTCTCTTCCCGACTATCTCTACCTCTGAAGAAAGCTTTCTCTGTTTTATTGATCCAGGGAGACCCTGTATTTCCCTGAATAGGAAGGAGATCATTCGTAACACCCCTCATTGCTTCGAGTGTGGAGTAGGTGATGTTGTATGTTGGAAGGATAACATCTCTTGAATCCAGAGAGCCACACCAGGAAATGATAGGTACAGGGCTGGGGGTTTCATTGACTTTTTGATGCTCCAAGGGCCAATCTCCAAGATTAATATAAAATTTTAAATCTGGGAGACGAACCTTTCTTGCCAGCGACAGCAAAATCTCATCAGAGAACATTTTGAAGTCTGTGTATTTCCCTAAAGGTCTCTGGTAAATGTGGTTGTTAAGAATCATGTAGTGAACAATGGCACCCCCTCGTCTCCAAATCTTTTGGGAACTTCATTTAGCATCTGCTGGAGGTTGATGGTGGGGAAGGAAGTAAAATCTTCTTCAATCTGTGGCTCCCAGGTTGGACAAGAAAGAGCTTCCTGCGAGGCCTGAGGATCCTCTTCTGGACACTCGCAGTACTCATAGTACACTGGTCCTTTCAAAATATAGGGAGACTGGGCCACATGTTCATCACCATAAAGGACCTCTATCTTCAGCCCTTTGTTGACAGTGTCATACATTCTATATTGCACCAAAAATGTCCCATCATTCCTGTCCAAAGGCGCAGGGACATGAATCCAGACTGCCTCTTTAGATGAAAGAGGTTTGACTACTACTTTGAATAGTGTTTGATCTCATCTCAGAATTCCCCAGTGGCTCTCCTTTATTTCTAAAACTCCTTTGGTTGGCTTTCAAGGTCCTGGAAGATTTCTGGCTACAACTTGACTTCCTCTTTCTGCTTTGCATCTCTAAATTACTTATTTCCTGAATTCCGTGTTCTTCTGCCTCTAGGCAATTGCACAAACCATCTGCTTCTCTGCAAGTAAACCTTTGCATCCTTCTGATTTCTACTCCTGAGATCTTCCTAGGTGTCCCCAAGCTGATTACAATGGCTCTTTAGTATTTCTACTGCATTCTGTCTTCATGGTAGCAATTTTATCGTAGTGATGCCTTGTTGCTTCCGAATCTGTAAATTCCCTGATGCGCTGGCACCATCTGGGGGTGAGGGAGTGAGGTTCTGGCCCTGCATGCTGACCACCTGTAGGTAGAAATAGCGGAGGGGCAGGATGACTGCCGCCTGCAGCCCCCTAAAAATAGATTAACTTTTGTTGAAGGTGAGTGGATTAAACAACCTTGTAACAATTATTTATTCTAAATTTTTTAATTAAGGGAATTCAGGCGTGGGCTTTTTAGTCCAAATGTTTGATGTTACTTTTTTTTTTTGTACCAGGGATTGAACTCACAACCTTGCACTTGCCAGGCAAGTACTTATGCCAATGAGCTAAATCCCTGGCTGATGTTACTTTTTTTCTAAATTTTAATACAGGGATTTCAACCTATATCACAAATACCAAATCTTAATCTGTTATTTCTAAATAACACCATGCATGCCTGTAATTCCAGCACTCAGGAAGCCAAGGCAGGAGGATCATTGCAAGTTCCAGGCCAGCCTGATCTACAAAGTGAGTTTGAGGCCAGCCTGAACTGCATGGTGAAACCCTGTCTCAAAAAGATGAAACAAATAAACAATCATAAACTTGTTGATAGACCAGATTTAAGGCTATTCCTCATATTAGCCTACAGAGATTTTCTTACTATAGCATTAAATAATTGGGTGGTTTGATGATCTGAATTTGAAGTTGTATGGCTTTGAAATTGATGTTTTGTTCTATAGTAATTTGAAGTTAATTTATTTTCTTTAGGTTCTTTTATGTGTTTCAGAGTACTGCTGTGACTTTGTAGCTTTCTTTCTTGCTTTGGTAAAAGGTTCTTAGAGAAAGTATTGCTGAATAATTAATTTGAAATGTTTGTTCCTGTAGCCAATTTTAAGCATTTTTATTTATAAAGCATTTACTCAATCTACCTACATTCTCACCTCTGATATACTCAGATGGATCTTACCCATAATTAAGGAAGCCATATACATTGCTACTGCTCAAAATTTCCCTGATGGAGTATTTGGCAATGTCTGGAGACAGTTTTGTCAAAACTGATGATGAAGGACCATTGGCATCTATTGAATAGAGTCAAGGGATGCTGCTAGACATCCTACAGTGTACTGTAGATCATTCCCTAGAAGTATGTGATATTATTTATGAGGTACTACAGCCTGGGATACATAAAATTAATCTAGTCATGATTATCAATCTGACTCCATATGAGAAACGTTTCATAAATTTCCTGTCTTCTCAAACAAAATGATGTATACACATATTTTCTAGTTCTATTCACAAAGAAGATCTAGAAGCAATGATACATCAATAGTCATGAGCAAATAGCACTCAGACTTTAGTTTATAAACACCAGGCTTTCTGGAAGAAGTGGTCAGTTCCAAGCTGGAACTCATAAAATATAAGCCAGAAATATTTTGTGTGGTCAATTCCAAGCTGGAACTCATAAAATATAAGCCAGAAATATTTTGTGTCCAGTGAGTTAAGTAGTGCTTTAAAATAAGATAGGGGCTTGTCCAAAGAATCAAGTCAATCTGAAAAAGTCACTAATAGTCTGAATTGGAGCAATTTTAATAACAAAATAAATATTGTTAAAGTTAGATTATGTCAGAGAATAATAAATACAAATCAACTAAATAAGTCTTCCTTACAGCAAAATTTCCATTAATAAATCTATAAGGAAAAGAGAAATACAGAATTACCATTAAGCATAAACAATGATAATATTATAAAAAGGATCACTGATGGATGCTAACATTAATGGGCAAAGTGTCAGAAAAAAATGGTATTTTCATTGGCTCAAGAAATCTCCACCAATTTATTTATTAACCACAAAAAGAAAGAGCATTACAGTGGGTAAACTGGTACAAATCACATTAACCAAGTGACCAAGTTCAACATCAACAGATGTAAGATACCACATTTACATCATGACCTCTTAAAATGAAGCACCAAAAAGGATAAAAATGTGAAAACTATTTGCTTAACATAAGGTAATAAAAGTTTTAGCCTTTGTTGTTTTCTAGAGATTTTACAGTTTTAGGTGCTTAACATAGAGCATTAATCCATTGTTCTTTTAGTAGTAGTACAAAAATATAAATTGAATTTCATTTTATTGGGCATATAAATATCCAGTTTTTCACCTCAAATGGTTGAAAATATACTTAATAGCAATTTATATCCTTATAAAATTTCATAATTTTTAGTTTTTAAAATGGTATTTCTTTTTTGTACCTTCTGAGAGTATAAGTATTTGTAAGTGTGTACAAGTGCTAGTTATCACTTTTGTTTTATAGTATCATCCCATGTCATTTATATTCTCCCACATCAAGAGTTGTTTCAAAGAATTTGCTAAGTTAGTGTTTGTGGTGTTCATTAATTGGATCCTATCTCATTTACTTTCTCTCACTTTCAATTTAAATTTCCTATCTCTTTTCCTTCCTCTTTCATGCCTTCTAGATTTCTCTCTTTACCATTTTTTCAAACATAGATTTATTACTAAATCTTATTTTTTTTCTCTTTTAAGAGTATATGTGCAGGTGTATATACACATGCAATTATCTGAGTGTTAATTTTTGCTTTTGTTTGTATAGTGTCTTACTGTTACATGTCAGGTTCTCTTTCACTGGGGGCTATATTTTGAAGTTTTCTAATTTTTGTTGCTTATAGATTATTGGATTTAATCTACATATATCTTATTTCACTCTCCATTTATATTTGATTCCTTTTGTTTTTTTCCTTTCCATTCCTGCACATATCCTCTCAACTTCTCCTCTACTCCTTTCAAGATACAAAATATTATCATTGACAACTAGTTTTTTCTTTTAGTCTCCTTCCTTTTTATCTTATTTTCCCCATTTTCTTTTCCTAGTGCCCAGTCTGTATTTCATCATTACAGTTCTTTCATCTTCCTGAATTATTGAAAGAGTTGAGAACTTTTTAGTTGACTTTTAAAGTATATGTTTATATATGGTTGATTCTTTGAATATATTATTGGTAGTTGTTCTCTTCTCAGGAGGCTAGGGATTGAATCTAGTATTTTGAATAGTTTGAGTGGGTGACTGCATTCTGAATCATATCTAAAGTCAAAGAAACATCATAGGGAGAAAGCCACTTACTAAAGAGCTCTTCACAATTGTAGTAGAGATTTCTATCCCAACTCATTTACTATTTTCAACACAGCAACAGAAGAATAATGAGAAAGCAAGGCAACATGGCTCCAAAAATTCATAACCCCTCAAAAGCTGATATCATATACATTAAAAAAGGACATGAAATTCCAGAGGATTAAATAAAAACCTAATAGTGGGCAGAGGAGGATGAGAAGAGGTGAAAAAGAATTGAGATGTGTTATAAACATGTACAAACTCTAGTGATGAATGTAATCACTATGGTAGTACAAATCTTTAATAAAATTTTTAAAATTTAAAAGTTAAAATGATTAAAGTGATCAGAGACACTGGCAACTGAATGAATCAATGACTAAGATGCTCAATAAGTTTCAAGAAGATGCAAAAACCCCAGCAGAATGAATTAAGAAAGAATGCAATACATGAAAGACCACTTCAATAAAGAATTAGAGGTTATGAAAAAGAATTAAGTACAATTTCTGGAAATGAAAAACTCAGGAGAGAAGTCAAGATGGCCAATCAGTGAGCAACAAAATACAAAGCCTCCCAGGAGAAACAACTCATATGCCAGAATAAAACACCCTGGAGAGACCCAGACAGAGGGAGATGGATCCTCTTGACACAGGAAGAAATTAAAATGTAAAAAAACTCATCAAATACATCGGGACTACAACTGAAACTGCTAAAAATTATGGGACACACAGCGTTTTCACAGCAACCCACCAAGTTTGCACTGGCCTGAATTTGTGCCAGCTTGAATCCGTGCTGGCCAGCAGAGCCTCCCAAACTCATTCCTGCTGCCACTCATAGGAAGCACAGCAGCGCAGAAGTCCGGGGTTGGTGAGCCCAATGGAGAGCAGAGCTGGCAAAGGGATCTTCATTAATTCATGTTCAGTGCTGGGAATGAGACCCTCCCATGGGAAGGGCATGACCAAATGGGCAACATGTTGGAATCAGACAGGAGGAACCTGAATTTGGAGCTACAGTGACTTCAGTTGGTTGCTCCCTCCCCAGAGCAGATTTGTGGGATTTGCTTGCCCTGGGCTGTGCCCCTGGCCAGGACCAAATGAGCTGTCCCAAATGGATTCCCTGCACCTAGCATGCACTAACCAGGTGAAGGCATCTGAAGTTTGGCTGGCTTGGTGAGCTGGGGCAAGCATACGCAGTCACTGCTTACACCTCAGTGACAAGAGCAGTCAGGAGAGGGTGGAGGTCCCTTGACAGAGTTCTTTGGAGGAAATGTAGACAACAAGGAAGGGGGCTGGGACCTGCACTGTACACCTGTGTGGAAGAAGCCAGGACCATGACAGGAGAGAGAGGCAGGAGGAGGCCCCCAGCCCAGAACCCTGAGAGCACTGATCCAGGAGAAGGAAAAGCAAGGGAGACTGAGGGCAGCAAACATGCAACATCAGGCATGGCTTCAATGGACATTAAGAGATATCTTCAGGACCTTGTAGACAAACTCAAAACTGAAATATTAAATCAGGTAAAGCAAGATATGAGGAGAGTAATAAAAGAAATGCTCCCAGGAAGCATCTCTCAGGAAGATACAGATGGAAGAAGGGAGGAACACACAAAAAGGAGAGAAACATTCAATAAAGAATATAAAGAAAATATAGAATACATGAAGCAGATTCAAAGAGACTACCAGGAAATTAAAAACTCCATTAAAAGCTGGCAAAATGCCTTAAAAGAAACCAAGGTTAGACTATCAAAACTTGAAGACAGGTTTGCAATGTGTGATCATGAAAGGAAAGATCTCTTAAAAATAGCAAGGAAACAGGCAGTAACAATACAAAGGCTAGAAGATGACAAGAGAACCTACAATTTAAGAATAAGAAATGTGAATGAAGAAGCAGGAATACATACAGGTGAATTACAAAGGCTATTCATGGAAATAATTAAGGAAAACTTCCCAAGCATGGGAAAAGAAAATGACATTTGGTTATGTGAGGCATACAGAACTCCAACCACCTACAACCAAAACAGATCTATACCCAGACATATAATAAATAAGATACCATAAATTCAATATAAAAACAGAACATTAAAAGCCATCAAACAAAAAAAACAGATTACCTATATAAGGTAAACCCATCAGGATCATGGCTGACTTCTCGACACAGACCATCAGATCAAGAGCCTGGAGCAAAGTATTCCAAGCCCTGAAAGAAAATAACCTCCAGCCCAGATTGATGTACCCTGCAAAACTGTCACTAGAAATTAATGGAGAAACAAGATGTTTCCATGACAAAGAGGAACTGGGGGAGTTTGTGACCACCAATCCAACCCTACTGAGAATACTGAAGGACATTCTAGAGAGAGAGAAAAAAACACCAGGATTTTAGGAACAGTGGCAGAAAGGCCTCAATGAGTGGAGCAGGCAGTAGAATGAAGGAGGAAAGTAGACAAAGACAGAAAAATAGCATAGCAGAAATGAGGCAGAGAAGGATGATTAGAATCTCTAACATAGATGGCCTTGATACACTATATTGTTACTAGTGCACCAGGATTTAAAACCCACATTACTCACACTACTTTGCTTAGATGTATTATATTCTGTTCCAATCATTCTACCTGTACTAGATTTGACGGCACAGACAGTCATACTGAAAATAACAGGATATAGTATAGTAATCATCCTTAATTTCCTATTAACTTAATCTAAAGCTCTGTAAAACCTACACTGTTTTACCATGACTGATTGTAATCAAATCTGGTTTGTTAGATTGCTGTTTTGTATTGATAGATTGTATTCAAAGCTGTTATTATTGATAGTATCAAGTCTGAGAGTATTGCACTGAAGATGACAAGATTCACTAGAATATCCATTCTGGTTTGATTATTACCTGCCTTTGAAGTTTTATACTGTCTACAATGTTTTATTTTTACTAATATTGTTATGTACTGCTATATTCAATTATACTGCTATATTCAATTTATGCCTGATAATATTGACAATTCTATTGAAGATAATAAGAAACAACACAGTAATCATTGTAGATCACCTTATACTATGGTTTTGTATGGTTTTTTGGTTTCATGTTTTTATAGGAATTTGTTTTGTTTTTCCCTCTAATACAGAAAGGATAGAAATACATGTATAGACTCATGCATGCGTAGCTGTTTATACTTTCACTGTTTGAATATCTACTTTATATGCTTTAATTTTATAACTTGAACAACTATTTCTAAGAGGACAATATGTAATTTATCAAGTAGTGAAAAAAAAGAAAAACTCAGTTGACTGTCTTCGCAGTGTACAAGGTCAGTTAGAAGAAAAGACATAAGAATTTAAAGAAGGGGTGGAAGTGATAGAACACTTAATCACTAATAATGGAGTAAATAGAGAATATAAAGTTTTCCCAAGAGTTTCTACACAACTTTAAAATAACAAACTTAAGGATTCCTAGACTTGATACAAGCAAGAATATGAGCAAGCAGGTCTTTGCTGCTCTGTGGTGCCCTTCTCCCAATGCCAGGAAGGACTTCAGCAGGCAAACTTGCACCAAACTTGCAGTGCCTGGGCTCCAATGGGCAAGCATGCATGCCCAGGATGCTGGCACCCTCTTGCTAAAGCAGGTTGAGGCCATCCATCCACCCAAAGACAGCTCTACATTTTGCTTACTATTGTCATGGAGCATTAAAGGTGAGAACAAACTGATCCTGGACAAAGACAGAGTCTGGGAGAAGAAGGGAAAAACCAGATCTCATGACTGTTTATGTGAAGTCCAGCAGTCCACTTGAACCCCCCTCTGTGGCTTAGTCAGATAACAGGGAAGTGACTGTGTTTTATCTGCCAATGGGGGTGAGCACACACCTTGGCTTCAATGGTAACCATGGTCTGGAGTGAAGGAGTACAGAGGCATCTGATGCAGGGAGGGTACCTCAAAAACTGATAGGACCTCAGTCTAGGAAAAAACTGTGGCTGACTAGATTTCAAGAATGAAGATCTTAGAAAGAAACCACTCATTCAAAAACACAGGATTTTTTTCTTTGATTCAATGTTTTAATAATTTTTCTGTTATTTTGATCTTCAGATTTTGGGTGGTTTGGGTTTTTCTCTCTTTTAATTTTTTCTTTCCTTTTTTTTGTTTCCCTTTCAACTTTTTTCCTCTTCTTTTTATTCCTGTATTTTGCTCTTCATTTATATTATTTCTAATTTTTTATTCTTTCTAGTAATTGTTTTCTAGTATAAATTAATTTCTGTTTACTTCTGAAAGACCCCATATCACACTATTTCCTCTTCCTTTTCATATCACATTGATTAATTTCTCAAATTTTGCTTTAATTCATTTTTGGTTCCCCTCCCTTTCTAACTTTACTAGTACAACTATTAAGTTAGATTGCTAGTTAACTGTTCTAGTGTTAGTAGCATTAAAGTTATTTTGTTTAGTAGATCTTTATTGTAGTTCAATAGTAGGTTAATGATTGGTTCTATCCCATTGTATTTTATTTGATTTTATTATGTGAGATAGTATGAACAATTTTTTTGAGGAAAATGAGATATTATAGTAGCCATTGTTCATTTTCTATTATTTGGTTTTGAATTCCTGTAGTGCTTTCATTCTTTTGAATGGTTTTATAGTATATTGTTATGTTTAATATTATTGTGTGTGAAAGTATGCTCAACTATGTCGAAGAAAAGAGACATTATGGTAGCTACTGTTAATGTCTGGTTGTCTTGTGAAGTGATGTGTTGTTTGCATTGTTCTGTTCTGATTTGCTTTGTTCTGTTCTCTTGTTTTACTATCTTTAAAATAAAAAATTTAAAAAAATAGTAGGTTAATATTTGGTTTTCTTAGTGTTCATACTATAATTATGAATCTCTTTTCTATAATTAATGGTGATACATTATTGTTCATTAGTGTTTGTCAATATTGAGTTTGTATTTGATGCTATAGTTGATGCTAATTTTCTTATTATAGCCTTGGCGACATAGTTATTAGTTGTTATTAGTTGGTTTTCTTGGGAGGCCAGTATCTGAATTGACTTGGGGTAATTTGAAATTCCTATTCCAAGGAAACAAAGGTGCTCAGATCTTGGGACAAAAGCAAAGGCTAATAACCACACCCAGAACCACACTCATTGAAAAGGAGACATCAACTAAAAAGATCTTCATAGTAAGAACAAAGATTTCCACTGCAATCAATCTGCATGCCTTAACACAAAAATAAACAAAAAAAAGTTGAAACATGAGAAAACTCTCCAACAAAATGATTCCAAAAACTCCCAACTCTTCCAAATCTGACTTGTGGGATGCTCAAGGGAAGGAAACCAACAGCCATATACTTTTTCAATGGTGATAATAACATAAAAACAGTTAAATAAGGCATTTGGAAAGCTTACAAAAGCTATAAGTAAAAAAATATTGGACTAAATAAACAGAAGTACCAGTAAATCTAGAACACACTAATAAAAAGCTAGCAGAGCTAAACAAAGTGATATAAAACATAAATAACCAGTATAGAAAAGAATTAGAATCCATAAACATACTCCAAAAAGAAATTCAGGAGATTAAAAATCCCATTGAAAGTATGGGCAGTGGAAGTGACCATATTAGAACAGTCTCATAGACAAGGCTATTGTCAGTGACCAGTAATGAGAGATACTTTAAAAACAAGAGAACATGAAAAATAGATATAATGCATCCTAGATGATGAAAAGAAGTCTAATCTAAGATGAACTGGGATTAGTGAAAAATCAGAAGACAACACAAATGGCATAAAAAATCTGCTTGTAGAAACAATAGCAGAAAACTTTCCAAATAAAAGAAAATAATATAATAAACAGATAAATGAGGCAGATAGAACCCCAAATAGCTGTGATTAGAAAAGCACAACACAACACATCATAGTTAAAAATCCAACACAAGATCAGAATTTTAAAGGCTATTAGTGAAAAGCAGTAAGTTCCTCATAAAGGTAGACCCATTTGAATTACAGAAGGCTTCTCAGTACAAACTGTAAAGGCCAGGAAAACATGGAATGAAGTGTTTTAAGCTCTAAAAGAAAACAATTGCTAACCAAGGATGATATATCTTGCAAAATTATCTTTCAAAATTGATGGAGAATATAATATTTTCATCATAAAAAGTATCTAAAGAAATTCATGGCCAGCAATCCACCTGTCTAAAAAATTCTCAAGGATATCCTAGAAAGAGCTATTCCCCTTCTTGGTATCTTCCCAAAAGAATTAAAAGTGTTATACTGCAATGATGTATGCACACCCATGTTTATAGCAGCACAGTTTTTAAGAACTAAATTTTGGAAACAGCCCATATTCCCATCAACAAATGAGTGAATAAAAAAGATGTGGCTTTTTTTTTGAGACAAGGTCTTGTTTTGTTGTTCTGGCTGGCCCTAAACTGGCCTCAAACTCATGGTAATCCTCCTGCCTCAGCCTCTGGAGTGCTAGGATTATAGGTCTGTATTACCACATCCAGCTAAAATGTAGTTTTTTAATATAACAGTACTACTCAGCCAGAAAGAAGGATAAACTTGAGACATTTATAATCACATAGGTGTGTGAGTTTCGAGACGCCCACCGTGTGTAGGAAGAAGCCAACAGACGTTCTCTCATGCAATATGCAAGGGGTTTTATTTGTTTTCCAAGCATGCGTGGGGCCCACTGAACACTCAGGAGCAGAGAGCCATGAGGCATGCCGGAGCATGGCTTTTAAAACTACAGGACAAAGGAAGGCAGGGCTTTGGCAAGCGCGATTACAGAAACAGAAGGCATTGGTTAGTTTAAATGGCTTTCTACATTCATTGGAGGTTGTGACTATAGGGTGGTCTAGAGTCGGGCAGCGGAGGGTGTTTCCTAATATGGGCAGTAGATGCCCAGGGAAGGTACATTCCATAAATTCCTTAAACACCGGATGGGGTTGTTTCTACCTTGCAACCCAGGTTTTCTAGTCAGCTTTATCCTTGTCTGAATTTAACCTAGGCAGCTTTAACTATAATGGCTCAATCCCCAGAATATTGGGAAGAGACGAGAGCATGGAGCAGCGCAGACCATGCACTGTTAATAAGAGAAAATTTCTCTTACAGGTGGACCTTGAGACCATACTCTTAAGTGAAATAAGTCAGACACACATGTGTGAATATCACATTGTCTCTCTCATGTAAGAAACTGAAAGTGTAAATCAGGAACAAAATGTATAATAGATATTGTGAAATAGGGAAAAATTATTCAAAAGGAAAGAGGAATTAGGAAAGGGGGAGGGGAAAGGATGGAAGGGACAAGAAAAAATAAAAAAAGAAGGATAAAATAGAAACAAAACTTTGTAAATGGGGGGATGAGTTGAAGGGAGGAGAGGGGAATGGGAAAAAAGAGGAATAAAGATATATTATGTACAAAAATAGATACTACTAGTCTCTGTTAATTCCTCAAGAAGAACAGTTTGTGTTTTTATTGTGTGATTGATAATTTTTATGTCTAAATTTTGTAATCTGAACTACTTTCAGGATAACAATATACAATATATAAACTAGTGTTAATTACCTAATTTTTTGAAATTCTGTATCATTTTCATCCTTTTTTGTTTTGTTTTTAAAATTAAAAAATACAAAAAGTACATGTACAAATTCCCTATAACAAATGTGATCATAATGTATATCTAAATTGTACCAATAAGCCTAATAATAAAAAAAAGAAAAAGAAAAGAAAATGAGCCTTCTAATGACAAAATGTTGAGTAGAAAGAATGGACCATATAGGGTAAGCAGTCAAGTAGAAGCGAACAGTAGGGAATAAGCAATATGACAATGAGGCAATGATATGAATAAATTAATCCTTATTAATAATAACTGCCAATGTGAATGATCTCAATTCACCAATCAAAATAATGCTGGCAGAATGGATAAAGAAACAAAATCCAATGCTATTCTGCACTAAAGAAAGACATTTAACCTCAAAATAAACTCAGACTGAAAATCAAAGAATGAAAACAATATGCCATGCAATAAGAAGCCTACCCAAAGCAAGAGAAACTATCCTATATTCAGACAAATTGGACTTTAAGCCAAAACTAATTAAATGAACTAAAGAAGAATGTTAAATATTGGTTCAGGGAGCATTCCAACTGGAAGTGATTATAATTATTAATATATATGCACTGAACAATGGCGTATCTAACTTCATAAAACAAGTACTACTGGACATCAAAGATCTAGTAAACATAAATACAGTTTTAGTGGGAAATCTCAGTATCACACTGTCATGATTAATATATTAACTAGACACAAAATCAAGAAAGACATTTCAGAATTGAACGAAAACCTTTGAACAAATTAACTGAATAATTACCTAAGTAGTGTTCTACACAAGGAATGTAGCCTCATCAGCACAAGTAATTTTCTCCAAAATAGATTGCATACTATAGCCAATAAAGCAAGTTTAAGTAAATGTAAAGGAGTTGAAATGATACCATGCATATTATTAGATTATAACACAATAAAGCTAAAAATAAATTACAAAAGAAAACACAATTATCAACAATGTGCTATTAAATAAACAATGAGTTTATTCATAGTTACAAATCAAATAAGAAATAGATGATTCTAGAATTGAATAGTAATGCCACTACAAGCATACTAGAACCAATAGGATATAGTGAAATCAGTCTTAAAGGGGAAATTCATAGCTATGAACTCTCACAAAAACAAAGTGAGTCCACATAGATAACCTAATGGTGCACCATAAAATCCTAGAAAAACAAGGACAATCCTTACTCAAAGCTAGTAGAAGGAAAGAGATTATAAAAATCAGAGCAGATATTAGTGGAATTGAGAAAAAAACCCCAAAAAATCAGTGACTCAAAGAGCTGTTTCTTTGAAATAATAAACAAAATTGACAAACCCTTAGCCATTCTAACAAAGAGGGAGAAAGAGAGGCAGAGAGAGAGAGAGAGAGAGAGAGAGAGAGAATCAAATCAATGCAATTAGAAAAAAATCACAATGGACATTATTAAAATAAGAAGATTGTTACAACTACTCCACAAACTTGTATGTCAATAAATTGGAGCATTAAGATGAAAGGAATATATTTCTTGATACATGTGAATTAACCAAAACAGGTTAATGAAGAACACTTTAAAACCCTGAATAATCCAATAGTAGGCCATGAAATTGAGGCAGTAATAAAAATTACACCAATTAAGAAAAGCCCAGGTCCAAATGCATTGACTGCTGAGTTATATAAAAACTTCAGGTAAAAAATAGCACCAATACTCCTTAAGCTCTTTAAGAAATGAAAGGGAAGGATTATTCCCAAAATCATCCCTGGAAGAGGCAACTATTGTGATTCCAAAACCAGAAAGAGTCAACCAAAAAGAGACCTATAGACTAATCTCTTTAATGGATATAGTTGCAAAAATCCTCAATATAATACTGGCAAGCAGAATGCAATGATTCACTGGAAAGCTTATACATAATGACCAAGTAGGTTTTATCCCAGGGATGCAAGCAAGGATGGTTCAACATAGACAAGTCAGTAAACATAACCTGTCACATAGACAGAAACAAGGACAAAAATGTCATATGTTCACCTCAATAGATACAGAAAAAGCCTTTGACAAAATTGAGCATCCATTCATGATAACAACACTTAAAAAATAAGTTATGAAGGACCTAATCTCATCTGATAAAAAACATTTATGATAACCTATTACCAATATCATATTAAGTGTGAATAAAATGAAAGCTTTCTTTCTAAAATTGGGAATGAGGCAAGTATGTCCTGTATTACCACTTGTGTTAAACAATGCACTTGAAATATTTTCAAGAGTAATTACAGAAGAGAAAGGAAGAAAATAAATATGTATAGTCAAAGAAGAAGTCAAATTATCATTATTTGCAGTCGACACGGTCATCTATACCCTCCAAATCCACCAAAAGACTGATAATTTATAACCAAATTTTGCAATGGGGCAGGATACAAAGTCAACACAGAAAAATTAATATCATTCATGTAAACTATTGAACTCTGAGAATAAATTAGGAAAAAAGTACCATTCACTATAGCACCATGAAAAATTAAATACTAAGGAAGTAAAAGACCTCTGCAATGAAAACTGCAGTACTTTGCAAAAGGATATAAAACAGGACATCATAAAATGGGAAGATAGCCCCTATTCCTCAATAGGCAGAACCAATATTCAGAATCATACAATCCTAATCAGAATACAAAGAGTATTCTTCACAGAGCTGGAAAAACAGAATCCCAAAATTCATATGGAACTAGAGGGAATCAGAATAAAAAGCAAGAGCAAAATAGGAGGCATCACAATCCTGGACTTGAAGTTATATTGCAAAGCTATCATGATAAAAATAGCATGGCACAGCACAAAAAGACATAAAAATCAATGGCACAGACTAGAAAATGCAAAAACAACATTAAATAGTTCAACTATTTGATCTTTGACAAGAGAGTTAGAAATGTATGCTGGAGGAAAGACAGTCTCTTTAATAAGTGGTTTTGAGAAAACTGGTAATCCATATGCAAAATGGATTAAATATAGATCCATATCTTTCACCATGTACTGGTTTAAAATCAAAATGTACCAAAGAACTAATTATTAAAACAAAAACCTTTAATCAGCTGGAAGATAAAATAGATAAAAATCTTGATGTCATAGGTATAGGTAGGGACTTTCTGAACAGAACTCCAGTTGCACTGGTAATAAGACTGAGAATCAAACATGGGCTCCTATCAAAAATCTTCAACACAAGAAAAGAAACAACCAACAGAGTAAAAAGAAAACCTACAGAATGCAAAAAATTCTTTGATAGCTATTCCTCATAGAACTAATATCTAGAATACTAGTGGTGAACTTACGGTGCCACAGCAGGCTGTTTGTTATCATTGAAAGATTGAAAAGGTGCAGCATCACTGATCTGAACTATGTAAATAACTTAAGAAATAACTATGTGAAAAATTTAAAAGTGTAAAACTGTCTATGTGGAATGCAAAGACTATTCACAGAAGTACAAATAGCCTTTTCTTTGGAAAGATACCAAGAAGGGGAATAGCTGGGTCAAATTGAACTTGTAGTTCTAGTTTTTTGAGTAATCTCCACACTTAATTCCACAGTAGTTGCACAAGTCTCCAACAGTGGAGATACGGTTCCTTTTTTCCCATAGTATCTGTTACTGTTTGATTTCTTGAAAATAGCCATCCTTTCTGGAGTCAGATGGGATGTCAGCATTGTTCTAATTAGAATCTCTTAAATGACCAATGATACTGAACATTTTTTCATATATTTATTTGTCATTTACACTTCTTCATCTGAGAAGTGTGTATTCATCTCAGATACCCATTTTTGATTTGGATCTTTAAATTTAGGGTTCTGATTTTTTTTAGTTCCATATTTGTTGTAGACATTAGTCCTTTGACTGTGGAACAAGTGGCTAAAATTTTTGTACTCTATGGGTTGTCTTTGTACTCTGTTGGTAGTTTTTTTGCTGTGCAAAAGCTTTTTAATAAGATGAGATCCTATTTGCCCACCCTCTTGGTGAGTGCCTTCCTCTGGTTGAGCCAAGAGGAGAATCAGAGAGCAGCTCCCGAGATCCTGCCACAGCCATGCTGGAACCCAGGAGGCTGCACAAAGCAGCCATTTGACTGCCCTCTTGGTGAGCACATTCCTCTCGTGTGAGCCAGGAGGAGAATAAGAAAGCAGCCCCTGAGATCCCATAAAGGCCATCCTGGAACCCAGGAGCTGCACAAAGAAGCCATTTGCCTGCCCTGTTGGGAAGTGCCTTCCTGTGGTGTGAGCCAGGAGGAGAATCAGAGAGCGGCCCCCAAGATCCTGCCATGGCCATGCTGAAACCCAGGAGGCTGCACAAAGAAGCAATTTGCCTGCCCTCTTGGTGAGTGCCTTCCTGCAGTGTGAGCCTGGAGGAGAATAAGAGTCACCCCCTGAGATCCTGCCACAGCCATGCTGGAACTCAGGAGGCTGCACAAAAAAGCAATTTGCTTGCCCTCTTGGTGAGTGCCTTCCTCCAGAGTGAACCAGGAGCAGGCCCAGTAGTGTTTCCTGTGAGCCTACTGGTGCATGGGCTTGGAATCAAACATCCCCCAACCCCCCCCACCATAACAACTAGGGACAGAGGTCTGAACATTTCTTGGCAGGATGACTGTATGCAATATAGCAAATATGGGGGGACCTCCTCTATTTTCTCTTTGAAAGCAAATGTTGTTTTCAGTTTTGATTCATTATGATTAATTGCTTTACTCTTTTCAACATTCTCTTTTGATTGGTTTTATAATGTTCTGTCTTTGGTTTGATTTTGCTATATCTGATTGACTAGACAACTATTGTGAAGATAATGAGATATACTATGGTACCTATTGCTGTTATCCCAGTAACCTGCTGTGAAGTTCTGTACCAAATTTACTGCACTGTCTCACTTGGCTTTGTTCTGTCTTGCTCTGTTGTATTTCTACCACCTTCAGAATAAAATAAAAAAAAAATAAGATGAGATCCCAGTCACTGATTCTTTGTAGTATTTTCAGTGAAATCCAGGTTTTGTTCATGAAGTCTTTGCCTATATTTATGTCTTCAAGCTTTCTTCCTATTTTCTATTTCAGCAGATTTAGTGTTTTAAAATTTAGATCTTCAATCCTTTTTTATTTTAGTGCATGGTGATATCTTCCCAAAAGAATTAAAAGTGGCCAGGCCCACACCGCCGCCATGAGGTGAGTTGCAGCTTGCCAGCACAGGCCCGGGAAAAGTTTGGGACCATCGATCCCAGAGGCTGGGTGCCTGCCCAGCCCCCTGGGACACGACACTGGGCTCCAGAGGTTCTGTGGGCTTGAGTGGACCGTGCCCAGAGACCTTCATTCAACCAGGAGAGCCGGGCCTGCTGAAAGGGGAGCCAGGCCCATGCAGCCACTGCTAGGTGAGTTGCAGCTCACCAGAACAAGCCCGGAAAAGGTTTGGGACCATCAATCCCAGCGGCTGGGTGCCTGTCTAGTCCCCTAGGACACTGGACTGGGCTGCAGAGGTTCAATGGGTTGGAGTGGACCACACACAGTGACCTTCATTCAACCAGGGAAACCAGGCCCACCATGTGAGGGGAGCCAAAGCCACGTGAATCCCAGTAGTAGAGGGTGCAGGAGGTGATTTCCAAAACATCCAGGGAAAGCTTTGGAACATTGCTGGAAACACAGAAATATAGGAAAATGACAAAATGAAACTCCAAAATGCAATCTCAAACCTCCAGCCCATCCCAAGAAAGCCTAGGAGCCATGTACATAGAAGAAAATACTAGCCATACACCTGAAATGCCTGAAATGATATCAACTGAAATAAAGAAGCAAGTACAGGAAGCTATAAAGGAACTCAAATCAGAAATAATCTCCCAGGTAAAAGAAGAAATGATAAAAGTAGTGAAAGAAATACTGAACACATCTAAAGAAGACACAGCTAAAAAATTAGAGGAACAAAGCAAAATGATATAGTCCCTGAATGAACAGTTTAAGAAACAAACAGAATACATGAAGCATATTCAAAGAGATATACATGAAATCAAAAATTCTTTTGCAACTTGCCAAAATCACCTCAAAGAAAGTGAAGATAGAATCTCAGACCTCGAAGATAATATTGCAGCTAGTGAACAGGAAAAGAAAGATCTTCTAAAAATAGCAACAAATCAGGAAATAACAATTCAACAGCTGCAAGATGATGCAAAGAAAAAAACATAAGATTGATAGGGATAAATGAAAAAGAAGTGAACAACATAAATGATATTAAGAGGCAATTTAGAGAAGTAAGGCTGAAAACTTCCCAAATATGAGTATGGAAACTGACATACAGATTAGTAAAGCATATAGAACTCTAAATAACCATAACAAAAACAAAACTACACCCAAACATATAATCATCCCATAAATACTAAGAAAAGAATATTAAAAGCTGTTAGAGAGAAAAGACAGATCACCTATAAAGGAAAACCTATCAGAATCACAGCAGATTTCTCATCACAAACAATGAAGTCAAGAAAAGCATGAAGTGAAGTGTTTCAGATCCTAAAGGAAAATGACTTCCAACCCAGATTGATGCACCCTGCAAAACTGTCCTTCAAAATGGATGGAGAAATAAGATACTTTCATGACAAAGAATAGCTGATGAACTTCATGACCACCAAACCAACCCTGCAAAGAACACTGAAAGACATTCTAGATAGACATAGGAAAAAACCACTAAGCAAGACTGACAATTTAAAAGAACGGAAAGTTAATATACAACATCAGAAATATAATATGTCAACAATAAACCAATATATGACAGTTATAACCATTAATGTAAATGGCCTCAATTCACCAATTAAAAGAAACAGATGGCAGAATGGATCAAGAAACAAGGTCCAACCATATGCTGTCTACAAGAAACCCATCTAACCCAAAAGGAAACTCATAGACTGAAAGTCAAAGGATGGAAAATAATACTTCATGCAACAGGAACTCAAAAAAAGTGGGAGTAGCTATTGTGTTTGCAGACCATGTGAACTTCAAACCAAGAATGGTCTGAAGTGATAAAGAAGGTCACTAAATACTACTTAGGGGAAAACTGCAAGAGGAAGAGATAACAATCTTAAATAAATATGCACCAAATTCCAGAGCACCCAGCTATACAAAGCAAGAATTAAAGAAATGAAAAATCAAATAAGCAATAACATAATTATCACAGGAGACCTTAACATGCCCTTGACACAAAGGGACAGATCAACTAGACAGAAAATCAGCAAAGAAATAACAGAATTGAATCACACCTGTGAACAAATGGACTTGATAGACGTATACAGAGTGTTCCATCCAACAACATCAGAATATACATTCTTCTCAGTAGTACATGGTACATTCTCTAAAATAGACCATATACTAACCCACAGAACATATTTAAGTAAATGCAAAAGAATTGAAATTATCCCATGCATGTTATCAGATCATAGCACCATGAAACTAGAAATTAATGATAAAAAAACTGCAAATACCCACAAACACATGGAAATTGAATAATACACTCTGAAGCAATCATTGGGTCACAGAGGTAATTAAAGAAGAAATTAAACAATATCTACAAGCAAATGACAATACAAATACAACTTACCAGAACCTGTGGGATGCAATGAAAGTGGTTCTCAGAGGAAAATTTATTGCACTGAGTTCCCACATTAGGAAAACAGAACAAACACAAATAAGCAACCTGATATTACACCTGAAACATCTAGAAAAAGAAGAGCAAGCCAAGCCCAAAGTCAAAAGAAGGGAGGAAATTATAAAATCAGAGCAGAAATTAATGCAATAGAGACTAAGAAAATGATACAAAGAATCAATGAATCAAAGAATAAATAAAATTGATAAGTCCCTAGCCAACCTAATTTAAAAAAGGAAAGAAAAGCCTCAAATTCATGCAATACAGAATTTAAAAGGTGAAATCACTACCAACCCTGTGGAAATGCAGAAGATCATCAACAACTATTTTGAAAACCTCTACTCTCATAGGTTCAGTAACACAGAAGAAATGGATGGATTCCTAGAAACATATCAATTACCAAAGCTGGGCCAAGAAGATGTAAAACTGCTAAATAACTCAGTTTCAATTAACAAAATTGCAAATGTAAATCCTTACCAACAAAGAAAATCCCAGGCCCAGATGAATTCACTGCAGAATTCTACAAGAAATTCAAAGAAGATTTAATGCTGACACTCCTCAAACTCTTCAATGAAATTGAAAGGGAAGCCAT
Organism: Hydrochoerus hydrochaeris; assembly: GCA_004027455.1. Classification (NCBI taxonomy): domain Eukaryota; kingdom Metazoa; phylum Chordata; class Mammalia; order Rodentia; family Hydrochaeridae; genus Hydrochoerus; species Hydrochoerus hydrochaeris. The sequence continues at coordinate 54,650 of PVLA01004206.1, read as the reverse complement.
TCTCCATAAGTCACTCCTGGAAGCAAATATCACTCTAGTACCAAAACCTGAGAAAGACCCAACTAAAAAAAGAGAACTACAGGCCAATCTCCCTAATGAACATAGTTGCAAAAATTCTCAATAAAATATTGGCAAACAGGATGCAGCAAATCATCAAGATTATACACCATGACCAAGTGGGATTCATCCCAGGCATGCAGGGATGGTTCAACATATGTAAATCAATAAATGTAATCCACCATATCAGTAGAGCCAAAAGTAAGAATCACATGATCATAGATGGAGAAAAAGCTTTTGATAAGATCCAACACCTATTCATCACAAGAACCTTTCAGAGAATTGGAATAGATGGTCTTTACCTCAATATGATAAAGGCCATCTACAACAAACCAACAGCCAGTGTCATATTAAATGGCCAAAAACTGAAAGCTTTTACCTTGAAATCAGGGACAAGACAAGGATGTCCCTTATCACTGCTCCTATCCAACATAGTACTGGAAACACTAGCCAGAGCAATTAGACAACAGAGAGAAATAAAAGGAGTAAAGATAGGAAAAGAAGTTAAATTATAATTATTTGCAGATGACATGATACTCTACATAGAAGATCTGTAAATCTTCATTGAAAGACTCCTAGATTTAATAAATAAATTCAGCAATGTAGCTGGATACAAAGTCAATACTCAAAAATCAATAGCATTCCTATACTCTAACAACAAAATCACCGAGAGAGAAATAAGAGAAGCCACACCCTTCACACTAGCACCCCCAAAAATGAAATACTTAGGAATTAATCTAACAAAAGATGTAAAAGAGTTGTACAGGGAAAATTGTAATACCCTGAAAAAAGAAATCTAAGAGGACCTCAGTAAATGGAAAGACATCCCTTGTTCATGGATAGGAAGAATAAATATTGTGAAAATGGCCATTCTCCCAAAATGGGTATACAGACTCAATGCAATCCCAATGAAAATATCACTAACATACCTCATAGATCTAGAGAAATCACTCCTAAAATTCATCTGGAACCAGAAGAGACCTAGAATAGCAAAAGCAATCCTAAGCAGCAAAGCCAAAGCAGGATGCATCATAATCACTGACTTGAAGTTATGCTACAAAGCTACCATAATAAAATCAACATGGCATTGGAATATAAACAGACCTGAAGATCAATGGAATATACTAGAAGATACAACTACGAACACACTCAACCACCTTATCTTTGATAAAGAGGCCAAACATGTTCACTGGAAGAATGATAGTCTCTTTAATAAATGGTGCTGGAAAAACTATCCATATGCTGAAAACTAAAACTAGACCCATGCCTATCACCACACACTAAAGTCAAAATGGATCAAAGATCTAAATATTAAAACAGAAACACTAAATCTGTTGGAAGACAAAGTAGGTAAAAATCTTGAAGACATAGGGGTAGGTAGAGAATTCATGAACAAGAACCAAACTGCACGGGAAATACTTCCCAGAATCAATAACTGGGGTCACATCTTATTAAAGAGTTTCTGCATGTCCAAAGAAATCTCCAGCACAGTGAAAAGAAAACCCATAAACTGGGAAAAAAAATCTTAGTGAACATTCCCTCAGACAAAGGACTTCTGTCTAGAACATACAAAGAATTAAAAAAAATCAGACCCCCAAAATTCAAAGACCCAATCCAAAAATGGGCATCCAAGACGTTCTCAGATGAAGAAATCACAGTTCTCAGATGAAGAAATAGGAATGGCAAATAAATACATGAAAAAATGTTCATTATCATTGGTCATTAGAGAAATGCAAATTAATACCACACTGAAATTCCATCTCGCTCCAGGAAGAATGGCCAGGATGAACAAAACTACCAACAATAAATGCTGGAGAGCCTGTGGGGAAAAAGGAACTCTTCTGCACTGTTGGTGGGAGTGTAGACTGGTTCAACCACTGTGGAGGTCAATCTGGAGATTCTTCAAAAAGCTGGGGTTGGAAGTCCCATTTGACCCAGCTATTCTATTCTTAGCCATATTCCCAGAGGAACTGAAAACATCTTACCACAGTGGTATATGTGCACCCATGTTTATAGCAGCACAATTGATAATAGCCAGATCTTGGAAACAACCTAAGTGCCCATCAACTGAGGAACTGATAAAAAAATTGTGGTACTTTTATACAATGGAGTACCACTCAGCTATAAAGAATTATTATCACATTGAGATATTTATAAATAAATAGATGCAACTTGAATCCATACTCACAAATGAAATAAATCAAACTCACATGTATAAATACCATAGAGTTTCCCTAAGTGTAAGAAGTGGTAAGAGTACAGAAGATTTTATTTTAATCATGGTTCACCATTATATTGCTTTGAAGTCTTATGTTTTCATTCATTGGTTGGGATGGTTTTATTCTGTTTTGTTTGATCTTAATATATGTGATGGTATGAATAGTTACTTTGAAGAAAAGACAATATGGCAGCCATTGTTGATTTAATATCATCTTGCTCTGAAGTCCTACCATGCTTTTGTTTTTCTATTACCATTGGGTCTATCATGTTGTGTCTTATTGGATTTTAATATGTATGATAGTATAAACAAATTTTTTCTGGAAAATGAGATAATATAGTAGCCATTGTTCATCTTTGGTTATTTGGTTCAGAATGCCTTGTAATACTTTCATTCTCTTGAGTGGTTTTATTCTATTTTGTTATGTTTGACATTATTGTGTGTAAAGCTAAGCTCAACTATTTCAAAGAAAGAGACATTATGATAGCTACTGTTAATATCCAATTGTCTTGTTGTGAAGCATTGTGTTGCTTACATTGTTCTGTTCTGATCTGCTTAGATATGTTCTCTTTTGTTTTATTCTCTTTAAAATAAAAAAATTAAAAAAGAATTAAAAACATCATACTGCAATGATATATGCATACCCATATTTATAGTGGCACAGTTTGTAATAGCTATATCTTAGAAACAACCCAAATGCCCAACAAATGGTAAATGGATAAAAAGATGTGGTTTTTAATACAGTGGAGTACTACTCTGCCACAAAGGATAAACTTAAGACATTTATTGCTAAATGGATGGACCTTGAGAAAATACCCTTAAGTGATATAAATCAGACACTCTTGCAAAACCACATTGTCTCACTTATATGAGAAACTGAATATGTAGATAAGGAACAAATTGTGCAATAAACAGATTGAAATGGAAAAAAAATTGTTCACATTGAAAGAAAAACAAGGATGGGCATAGGGAGAAAGGAAGAAAGGAAAAAAGGGGAAAAGAAGGATCAAATAGAAACAGTTTTGTAAATAACGAGGGGAAGAGGTTGAGGGTGGGGAGAATGGAATTTCTTCTGTGATCCCCTGATCATGCAAGAGAGTATTATTCAATTTTAATCTTTTCCTCTTGATTTCTAGTTTCTTTCCATTGTCATAGCATGCATGAGATGATTTCAATTCTTATTTATTTATTTATGTAAAGAAAAGAATTTATCTAAATCCAGATCCAAAGAGATGAAGAGAACTAATTTGCCTCAGATTTATTGTATGTTCTGTTTTTTTTTAGCCTTAAACATGTTCTATTTTGAAGGAAGTTGAGATGTTCAAATAATGTGTACACTGTTGTTAAATGACACACTGTTAAATCCAGTTGTTCTATGGTATGGCTTAGTTGTTAATTCTTCATTGCTTTTTTTGTCTTGTTGACTTGTTTGCGAGAGTAGTCTTCTGTAGCCCTTCAGCTTGACTGTATTTGTATCAATCTTCTTTTATGTGAAGTTCTATACCAAATTCTCTGCACTGTCTCTATTGTCTTTGTTCTGTCTTGTTCTGTTGTATTTCTACTACCTTCAGAATAAAATTAAAGACTATGATAAAAAGCTAGAAATTTAAAGCTTCTACTAAAACAACAGCTTAGCAAGATTATAGGATACAAGACCTTACAAAAATTGGATGACAGTTTTATAAACAAATAGCAAAAGAAAAAATATCTGGGATAAACCTAACAAAAACCTACAAGATGTCTTTGCTAGAAGCTAAAATTTGAATAAAGAATTAAAAAAAAAAACATGATCAGAGGTTTAGAAAAGACCTCTAACAAACTCCAACAATCCTCTAAGGTGAAGAAACAAAACCAACCAACCAACTAATCAACAAAAAAAAAACTGATGAAAATAGACATAGAAGGAACTTACCTCAAATTTGTAAAAGCCATATATGACAAACCTATACCTAACATCATCCTAAGGAAATATTTTATAATCAAGCACTGTAAAAACAATATAATGACATAACCTTTCAGCAATACTTAATGTAAATGGTCTTAAACTCTCTCCCCAAAAGATACAGACTAGACAATTGGATGAGAAAAACAAGACTCAACTATATAGTGCCTATAAGACTCCTTTATCCATAAAGAAAGTGAAAGGATGAAAAATGTTATTCCAAGCAGTTGGAGACCCAAAGCAAAGTGGTATAGCTATTCTAATTTCTGACAAAATTGACTTCAAAATAAAATTAATGGGAAGAAACAAAGAATACTGTATACCCCTATATATTGGTAAAGGGAACAATTCAGCAAGAAGATGTAATAATTGTAAGTATATACATCAGTTATCAATGCACCTAATCTCATAAAATAAAAAGTACTTCACATATAGAACTTCACAACAGGTTGCTAATGGAGGGTGTTGGATTTCAAGCTGGTGCACTGGTAGGCTCACAGGAAATACTACTGGACCTGCCCTGGCTGATGCTGGAGGAAGGCGCTCACCAAGAAGGTGGGCAAATTGCTTCTTTGTGCAGCCTCCTGGGTTCCAGCATGGCTGTGGACTATCATAGTCTTATCTGTGAATAATAGTAATTTTTTCTTCTTGTTTTGCCATTTTGATGCCATTTATTTTTAGTGTCTTTTTGTGCCAGCTACAATCTCTGGTGTAGTTCTGGACAGAAATAGTGAAAGACTCCATCTTTGCCCTATTTGTGATCTAAGAGAGAAACCAGTTAGTACTTCATTTTAAGCATGATGTTAACTTTAGCTTTCAAATATTTATTTTAGGTTGAGTAAATGCTCCCTTATTCCTGATTTTATGTGTTTCTCTGAAAGTGATTATGTCTTCCCAGGAGATGAAGATAAATTTTACAACCTTGACATTCATAAAAATGATCTTACAGCCATTTCTGACATTCAACAAAATTTGTATGCTATAGGAATCTATATAACAGATGAAAAAATACAGAAGACTTTGGATAATACTAACCCTAATGAGTAATTATTTCATTTTAAACCAATGAATTCTGAGTATTTTATAAGCTTCACCCTAAATATCCAAGGAGATACTGTCAAACTCCCCTCTCTCAAAAATTTGAACCTGTTTTTTCTTACTTTTTACAAACTGATGTATTTGTAGTGAAGGAATTTATTTTTAAAGTAATATATCTAACAGCTTTTATTACACAACATAAAGGAAAAGCAGTTTATTTTGGCACATATTTTTAGTCCAAAGATGGCTGACTGTAAAGCAAAAAAGACATGGTGGAAAGATTTGACAAAAAAACTCAAAAACCAAACCTACTCAAATCATCATGGTTAGGCAGCAGAGTGAGAAGGAAGGAGCCAGTAAAGAGATGTACTCTTCCAGGTCGTACCTTGGTGATCTACTTCTGATCAGACTCCAACCCCTAACAGCAAGTCGGCTATGGTGCCCCATGATTTAATCACCTTTCAAAAGCCCTGGTTATGACTGCATGAGGCCTTTAGGGGATATCTTGACATAAACCATAATATTGTGATTACTTGTATTGCCTTTTCCCCATTTATGCTTTTTTCTTTCTTATTTATTTCTCCTCATTAATTTGGGTTTATTCTCTGGTTCTTTGTCAGACACTTCAGTGAAGTGTTTAACTCAAATTTTTTGAGTCTGTTTTGACATTTTAGTGCACTAAGACATTATAAAAACTATGGATTACAGACATCAAGATTGAGAGTTGGAGTCCTAAGACAGGGATTCTAAATGGATGTTTTCAAAGTACATTCTTTATAAAGTAATGCAATTCCAATCATACCTTGGGAAAATTTTGTGTTACAAAATAATTCTGTAATTATTTGAAAGACTGGTGGTCTATGAATAGTTAAGACCATTTTTAAAAAAAGAACCCTGCCCAGGGGTTTAGCTCAGTGGTACAGTTCCAGGCTGGCAAGCATGAGGTCATGAGTTCGATCCTGGTACCAAAAAAATAAGTAGGTAATTAAAAAAAAAAGAACCCTAATGAAGAACTTGCCTTTGTACATGTAAGGACATATTATAATGCTACTATAATAGAACAATGCATTAGAATATAGAACATGCAGAAATTCACATATATGAGAATATGGCAAGTGACAAAGATAATATAACCATCGATGAAGAGGTGTATTATTTCATATATGATTTTGAAAATTGAATCATGTAAAACAATAGAGTTGAATCATTATTTCATTTTATGTACAAAAATAATCTTCAGGTTAATTAATAGGCATTAAAATGATTCTAAAAGGCAAAACCATAGATCCGGTGGAAGAAACCACTAGTGGAAATATTTTGCCCTGTGACTGTGAACAGTTCCTTAAATATGATGTCCAAAAGCATAATGAAAGGGTAAAAAGAGTATTTGATTTAGTCAAAGTTAAAATTTTCTGGTCAATGAAGTACTCTAAAAATTATTGTGTACATAAAAACTGAAAGAAGATAATTACAACTTTTAGAACATTTAGGGCTAACAAAGCATTACAATTCAAATATTTAAAGAAATCATTAGTAGAAAAAATAGAAAAATGAGTAAAGAGAAGGAGAGAAGGAGAAACAAGTGGCTAATATGTATCCAAGTAGCATTAGTATACTCATGAATTGCTGATGAATGAATAAAATTGTATTGTCATTGTAAATAACATAATTGGTGAAACTAAGTGTGTGTATTTCTTATGACTCAATAATTTTATTGTTGGATAAATAAACCAGAATTTATTTTTTGTAGAAACATGTACAGGGATGATTATTGCAACATTTTTCATAGGAGGAAATAAATGATAGTAACCTGGATATCTATCTTTATGGTCATACTTACATAAAATATGATCAGAAACAATAAACTAGATTTATATTTGCACTATATATAGGTTTCGGTAATGTACAGTTCAGTGAAAAAATGGGATAAATTTACAGCATAAAATAATTTTATACAAGTTATACTAATGAATATAAGATACCTCCATATTTTTTCAGTCAAATACATTATTCTAAAGGTAATGAAATGAAACAGACAATAGAAATACATTAGAATTGGTGCTTATGAGAGGTAGAGGAATAGAGCTGGAGATAAAGATTAAAGGAGAAAAGTGAAAAAAGAAAACTTAGAAGGGGTTCATTTAAATTAAAAAGCAATTCAATTCTGTGCTTCTTTAATAGTAAGAAAATACTAACTGACAAAGTGGATACCATAAAGCAGGATGTACACATACAGAGAGAGAGAGAAAAAGAGATTGGAATTTATTTAAAATAATTTTTAAAAAGATATTAAAATCCAACAAAGCAAGACAGGAGAACATAGCCAATCAAGACAATGCAGCAACACTGGTATGGAACTTCAGAGCAGGATACCAGTAAAACAATAATAATTACTGTAGTATATCTTGTTATCTTCACAATAGTTGTCCACTCTGTAAGGTATAGCAAAATCAAACCAAAAATAAAACAGAATAAAATTAATCGAAGCAGAATATTGAATAAAACAAAACAAGGAGAGAAGACAAGATGGTCAATCAGTGAGCAACAGAATACAAAGCCTCCCTGGAGAAACAATTCATATGCCAGAATAAAACACCCTAGAGAGACCCAGAAGGAGGGAGATGGATCCTCTTGACACAGGAAGAAATTAAAACTTAAAAAAGCTCATCAAATACTTCAGGACTACAACTGAAACAGATAAAAACTAAAGGGACACAGCATTTTTGCGATGACCCGCCAAGTCTGCATCAGCTTGAATCCACACCAGCAGGCAAGCCGCCCAAACTCATTCCCACCACCACTCACAGGAAGAATGGCAGCGCTGCAGTCGGGGGTTGGTGAGCCCAGCGGAGAATGGAGAGCAGAGCCAGTGGAGGAAACTTCATTGATCCATGGTCAGTGCTGGGAGTGAGACCCCCCATGGGAAGGGCATGACCAGGTGGGCGACATGTTGGAATGAGGCAGGAGGAGCCTGAACTGGGAGTGACAGTGACTTCAGTTGGTTGCTCCCTCCCCAGAGCAGATTCATGAGATTTGCTTGGACTGGGCCGCGCCCTTGGCCGGGACCCAATGAGCCATCCAAAATTGATTCCCTGCTCCTAGCATGCACTAACCAGGTGAAGGCCCCTGAAGTTTGGCTGGCCCAGTGGGGAGGGGCAGGCATATTCAGCCTGCTTACACCTCAGTGACAAGAACAGGCAGGAGAGGGCAGAGTTCCCTCGCCAGCATGCTTCCTTTGGAGGAAACATGGCCAACATGGAAGGGGCTGGGACCTGCACTGTAACCTGTGTGGAGGAAGCCAGAGCCATGACAGGGGGGAGAGGCAGGAGGAGGCCCCCAGCCCAGAACCCTGAGAGCACTGATCCAGGAGAGGGAAAAAAAAGGGAATCTGAGGGCAGCAAATAAGACATGGCTTCAATGGACATTAAGAGATATCTTCAGGACCTTGTAGATGAGCTCAAAACTGAAATATTAAATCAGGTAAAGCAAGATATGAGGAGAGTAATAAAAGAAATGCTCTCAGGAAGCATCTCTTAGGATGATACAGATGAAAGAAGGGAGGAACACACAAAAAGGAGAGAAACATTCAATAAAGAATATAAAGAAAATATAGAATACATGAAGCAGATTCAAAGAGACTACCAGGAAATTAAAAACTCCATTAAAAGCTGGCAAAATGCCTTAAAAGAAACTAAGGATAGACTATCAAAACTTGAAGAGGAGTTTGCAATGTGTGATCATGAAAGGCAAGATTTCTTAAAAAATAACAAGGAAACAGGCAGTAACAATACAAAGACTAGAAGATTGTAGAGACTAGAAGATTGTAGAGAATCTACAATTTAAGAATAAGAAACATGAATGAAGAAGCAGGAATACATACAGGCAAATTACAAAGGGTATTCATGGAAATAATTAAGGAAAACTTCCCAAGCATGGGAAAAGAAAATAACATTTGGTTATGTGAGGCATACAGAACTCCAGCCACCTACAAACAAAACAGAGCCACACCCAGACATATAATAATCAAGATACCATAAATTCAATATAAAAACAGAATATTAAAAGCCATCAGAGAAAAGAAACAGATTACCTATACAGGTAAGCTCATCAGAATCACAGCTGACTTCTCAACACAGACCATCATATCAAGAAGAGCTTGGAGTGAAGTCTTCCAAGTCCTGAAAGAAAATAACCTCCAGCCCAGATTGATGTACCCTGCAAAACTGTCACTAGAAATTAATGGAGAAACAAGATGCTTCCATGACAAAGAGGAAATGGGCAAGTTTGTGACCACCAATCCAACCCTGCAGAGAATGCTGAAGCACATTCTAGAGAGAGAGAAAAAATACCAGGATTTTAGGAACAGTGCAGAAAGGTCTCAATGAGTGGGGCAGGCAGTAGAATAAAGGAGAAAACTTAACAAAGGTGAAAAGTAGCATTGCAGAAATGAGGCAGAGAAGGATAACTAGAAACTGTAACATAGATGGCCTTGATACACTATATTGTTAATAGTGCACCAGGATTTAAAACCCACATTACTCACACTACTCTGCTTAGATGTATTATATTCTGTTCCAGTCATTCTACCTGTACTAGATTTGAGGGCACAGACAGTAATCCTGAAAACAACAGGATATAGTATGGTAATCACCCTTAATTTCCTATTAGCTTAATCTAAATCTCTGTAAAACCTACACAGTTTTACCATGACTGATCATAATCGAAACTGGTTTGTTGGATCACTGTTTTGTATTGATAGATTTTATTCAAAGCTGTTATGATTGATAGTATCAAGTCTGAGAGTATAGGCAACTGCACTGAAGATGGCAAGATCCACTAGAATATCCACTCTGGTTTGATTATTACCTGCCTTTGAAGTTTTATACTGCCTACAATGTTTTATTTTACTAATATTGTTATTTACTGCTATACTCAATTATACTGTTATATTCAATTATGCCTGACAATATAGACATTTTATTGAAGATAATAAGAAACAACACAGTAATCATTGTAGATCAACCTGTACTGTGGTTTTATATGACTTTTTGGTTTCATGTTTTTATAGGAATTTTTTTTGTCTTGCTAAGTTTTGTTTTTCCCTCTAACACAGAAAGGATGGAAATATACGTGGAGATTCATGCATGCATAGCTGTTCACACTCTCACTGTTTGACTATCTACTTCATATGCTTTAATTTTGTGGCTTGAACAACTATTTCTAGGAGGATAATATGTAATTTATTAACCGGTTATTTCTTATTTTTTATCTTTTTTTTTGGAATTCTGTATTATCTCTACCCTTTACATGCTTTTCTTTCTCTTTAAATAAAATCTTAAAAAAATAAAACAAAACAATTAATTAGAACAAAGCAAGACAATGAAAACAGTATTGGACTTCAAAGACAACATTGGAGGAAATCCCCCATATTTGCTATACTGCATACTGTTATCCTCCAGAGAGATGCTCAGACTGTTAGCCCCATGCCTGAATAATCAACAAAACAATAAATAGGCTTGTGCTGCTTACCAGGAAGGCTGGATCATTGATTTCTTGGTTGGTGCCCTAAGTCCCAGCATGGTGGATTCTCAGGAGACTCTGGCTTTTCTCTTCCTGGCAGGTGCATAGCTTGCACTGCTTACCAGGAAGGCTGGATCTTTGCTTTCTTGGTCCCCAAGTCCTGGCATCAAGAGATTGAAATTTCCAAAGAAATGAAATATTTAGGAATCAATCTAACAAAGGATGTAAAAGATCTATACATTGAAATCTGAAAAAGGAGATTGAAGAAGATGTCAGAAAATGGAAAGACATCCCTTGCTCTTGGATAGAAATAACCAACATAGTGAAAATAGCCATACTCCCAAAACTGTTATACAGATTTAATGCAATTCTGATCAAATTATCATTAACATACCTCACAGTTGTAGACAAAACATTCCTAAAATTCATTTGAAAACAGAAGAGACCAAGAATAGTAAAGGCAATCCTGGGCAACAAAAGCAAGGCAGGAAACATCACAATCCCTAACTTGAAATTATATTACAAAGCTCTGATAAAAAACCTGATGATCAGTGGAATAGATTAAAAGATGCAAATGCAACTACAAAGACACTCAGCCATCTTATGTTTGACAAAAGGGTCAAACATACTCACTAGAAGAAAGACAACCTCTTTAATAAATGGTGCTGAAAAAAATTGACTTCTGTCATTAATATTACTTAGTGAGAAGTTTTACATATATTGATCCAGATATTTGAAATCTGAGTTGCCTTATGTGTTTTGAGTGTTTTTCATATATGTATTTATCTGGCTTAGTAAATTCCAAAGTATGAGTAAATATTTCATTAACTTCCAACTGCATGAATTTCAATTAATATGAAACATTGATATAAGATAAGGTGTGCCAACAGTTTATGACTTCTAAGATTGTCTTGATTTCATTGTGACACTTTTAAACTATAACCAGTAATCTATAAAACTTCTGAATCTTGTAATTCAGAAGTTTATCTCATAATAATCTTTGTGAAAAATAAAAATACATAGATATTCATGTTCATGGAAGCATTGAAAATTTAAGAACAACTTAGCTGCCCAATGTTTATGTACTTATAAATTATGATCATCTGTTCAAAAGGAAACTATGGCATTACTAACCATAAAACTAATACTCTATAAAATAAAAGCTAAAAGGTGTATAAAAAGGCATAAATTGTAACTTCATAGGCTTACTTTAAAATATATATAAGAAAACCTATGAAAATGGAAATGATTACCCTCGCTCACCTTGGAGCCCCACTCCTAGGTCCAGCTAAGGCCTTCGACAGCAGGATTAGTCCTATTTATTTTTATCCTTGTTTAAAATTTTTACTTTAAAGAGGGTAAAACTAAACAGAACAAAACAGAACAAAGCCAATCAGAAGAAACCAATGTAAATGGCGGATTTCAAAGCAAGACAACAGGAGATCATCACTGGCTACCATAATGCCTCTTTTCTTCTAACTAGCTGTCCATATCTTCACATATGATGAATTCATACAAAACAAAATAGTATGAAACTGATCAGAACAGGATGATGAAGGCATTTTAGATCTTCAAGACCAGACAATAAGGAAGTCAACAATAGCTGCCTTAATGTTTCTTGTTCTCTTGAAAATAGCTGTCCATACATTCATGTATGTTGAAATTAAACAAAACAAAACAGACTAAAATCACTCTGAACAAAGAATAAAAGTATTGTTGGATTTCACATCATGATGCTACTGAATCAGCACTGGGTGTCTTGGTGTCTCTTTTTCTTCAAAGTAGCTGTTCATTTCATCATGCATTATATTATCAATTCTCATAAACTTTTTAGAAGTTCTATGCATGGGAGAAGTCAAGATGGCTGACCACTGAGCAAAAAAATACAAAGCCTCCTGGAAGAAACAACTCACATGCCAGAATAAAACACCCTGGAGAGACCCAGACAGAGGGAGATGGATCCTCTTGACACAGGAAGAAATTAAAACATAAAAAAGCTTGTCAAATATGTTGGGACTACAACTGGAACAGCTAAAAATTACAGGACACTGTGTTTTCACGATGACCCACAAAGTTTGAGCCAGCCTGAATTTGCACCAGCTTGAATCCATGCCGGCCAGAAGAGCTGCCCAAACTCGTTCCCACCACTACTCACAGGAAGCACAACAGTGCTGAGGTCAGGGGTTGGTGAGCCCAACAGAGAGGGGAGCCAGTGAAGGGACTTTCATTAATCTCTGGTCAATGCTGGGAAAGAGACCCCCCCCATGGGAAGGGTGCAACCAAACAGGCAACATGTTGGAATCAGGTGGGAGGAGCCTGAACTGGGAGTGACAGTGACTTCAGTTGGTTGCTCCCTCCCCAGAGCAGATTCATGGGATTTGCTTGGACTAGGCCATGCCCCTGGCAAGGACCCAATGAACCATCCCAAATCAATTCCCTGTGCCCAGCATGCACTAACTGGGTGAAGGCCCTTGAAGTTTGGCTGGCTCGTTGGGGAGGGGCAGGCATACACAGCCTGCTTACACCTCAGTGATAAGAGCAGTCAGGAGAGGGTGGAACTCCCTTGCCAGTGTGTTTCAGAGGAAATGTGGCCAACAGGAAAGGGGGCTGGGACCTGAACTGTAACCTGTGTGGAGGGCCATGACAGGAAAGAGAGGCAGGAGGAGGCCCCCAGCCCAGAACCCTGAGAGCACTGATCCAGGAGAGGGAAAAAAAAGGGAGACTGAGGGCCACAAACACACAACATCAGACATGGCTTCAATGGACATTAAGAGATATCTTCAGGACTTTGTAGATGAGCTCAAAACTGAAATATTAAATCAGGTAAAGCAAGATATGAGGAGAGTAATAAAGAAATGCTCTCAGGAAGCATCTTTCAGGAAGATACAGATGGAAGAAGGGAGGAACACAAAAAAAGAAGAGAAACATTCGATAAAGAATATAAAGAAAATATAGAATACATGAAGCAGATTCAAAGAGACTACCAGGAAATTAAAAACTCCATTAAAAGCTGGCAAAATGCCTTAAAAGAAACTAAGGATAGACTATCAAAACTTGAAGACAAGTTTGCAATGTGTGATCATGAAAGGAAGGATCTCTTAAAAAATAACAAGGAAACAGGCAGTAACAATACAAAGGCTAGAAGATGACAAGAGAACCTACAATTTAAGAATAAGAAATGTGAATGAAGAAGCAGGAATACATACAGGTGAATTACAAAGGCTATTCATGGAAATAATTAAGGAAAACTTTCCAAGCATGGGAAAAGAAAATGACATTTGGTTATGTGAGGCATACAGAACTCCAGCCACCTACAACTAAAACAGATCTAAATACACCCAGACATGTAATAATCAAGATACCATAAATTCAATATAAAAACAGAATATTAAAAGCCATCAGAGAAAAGAAACAGATTACCTATAAAGGTAAGCCCATCGGAATCACAGCTGACTTCTCGACACAGACCATCAGATCAAGAAGAGGTTGGAGTGAAGTATTTCAAGCCCTGAAAGAAAATAACCTCCAGCCCAGATTGATATATCCTGAAAAACTGTCACTAGAAATTAATGAAGAAACAAGATGCTTCCATGACAAACAGGAACTGGGGGAGTTTGTGACCACCAATCCAACCCTACAGAGAATACTGAAGGACATTCTAGAGAGAGAAAAAAAAAACACCAGGATTTTAGGAACAGTGGCAGAAAGGCCTCAATGAGTGGGGCAGGCAGTAGAATGAAGGAGAAAAGTAGACAAACAAAGGCAGAAAAGTAGCATAGAAGAAATGAGGCAGAGAAGGATAACTAGAATCTCTAACATAGATGGCCTTGATACGCTATATTGTTAATAGTGCACCAAGATTTAAAACCCACGTTACTCACACTACTCTGCTTAGATGTATTATATTCTGTTCCAGTCATTCTACCTGTACTAGATTTGAGGGAACAGACAGTAATCTCAAAAATAACAGGATATAGTATGGTAATCATCCTGAATTTCCTATTAACTTAATCTAAAGCTCTATAAAAACTCTATACAAAGCTCTATAAAGCCTACACTGTTCTACCATGACTGATCATAATCAAATCTGGTCTGTTAGATTGTTGTTTTATATTGATAGATTTTATTCAAAGCTGTTATGATTGATAGTATCAAATCTGAGTGTATAGGCAACTGCACTGAAGATGACAAGATTCACTAGAATATCCACTCTGGTTTGATTATGCCTTTGAAGTTTTATACTGTCTATAATGTTTTATTTTTACTAATATTTTTATATACTGCTATATTCAGTTATACTGCTATATTCAATTATGCCTGATGATATAGATAATTCTATTGAAGATAATAAGAAACAGCACAGCAATCATTGTAGATCAACTTGTACTGTGGTTTTATATGACTTTTTGGTTTCATGTTTTTATAGGAATTTTTTTTGTTTTGTCTTTCTATGTTGTGTTTTTCCATCTAATACAGAAAGGATAGAAACACATAGAGACTCAGGCATGCATAGCTGTTTACACTCTCACTGTTTGAATATCTACTTTGTATGTTTTAATTTTGTAACTTGAACAACTGTTTCTAAGAGGACAATAAGTGATTTATCAAATAGTGATTTTTTATTTTTTATCTTTTTTTGAAATTCTGTATTATCTCTACCCTTACATGGTTTTGTTTCTCTTTGAATAAAAAAAGTAAGAAAAAAAAGTTCTATATATGCATGGATCTCTACATGTATACCTATCCTTTTTGTATTAGAGGGAAAAACAGAACAAACCAAGACAAAACAAAACAAATTCCTAGAAAAACATGAAATGAAAAAGAAATATAAACAACATTAGCAAAGTCCCAAGAACACTGACAGTATAAGTCTCAAAACAAGGTAGTATTTTATGTAATGATCTTCAAGAGTTCCTCAGATCACTATACTATAATATGCACAATTGTTCCAGTCCTATGAATGTTAACTATTTTGTTCCAAGAACTTAGTTTGTATCGCAATTATCTTAGCTATCTTAAGTGTGTTTATATAAATTTAGACATTTTTTATTTTCCCTTCCTTTTTCTTTTTCCTCATTTTCCCTGAGATATTACTTTTCCCCTTTAGGCAGATTCTTATCCTTTCACTGTAATTATTGAGTTTTTTGTATCTTATGTACTCTTACCATTTCTTACACTAGGGAGACTACAGTATTTACACATGTGAATTTGATTTATTTCACTTATGAGTATGGTCTTGAGTTCCATCCATTTATTTAAAATATCTCAATGTAGTCATTCTTTATAGCTGAGTAGTACTCCATTGTATAAAAATACCACATCTTTTTTATCCATTCCTCAGTTTATGGGCATTTAGGTTATTTCTAAGATCTGGCTATTACAAATTGTGCTGCTATAAACATGGGTGCACAGATATCACTGTGGTATGATGTATTCAGTTCTGGGAATATATCCAGAGGTGGACTAGCTGGGTCAAATGGGACTTCCAATCTCAGATTTTTGACGAATCTCCAGACTGACCTTCACATTGGTTGCACCAGTCTACACTCCTGCCAACAGTACAGAAGAGTTCCTTTTTCCACATAGCCTCTCCAGAATTTGTTGTTGGTAGTTTTCTTGATCCTAGCCATTCTTTCTGGAGTAGATGGAATTTCAGTGTGGTTTTAATTTGCATTTCTCTAATGGCTAATGATGCTGAACATTTTTTCATGTATTTATTATCCATTTGTATTTCTTCATCTGAGAACTGTGTGTTCATCTCAGATGACCAATTTGGATTGGGTCTTTGAATTTTGGGGGTCTATGTTTTCTTAATTCTTTATATGTTCTAGACAGAAGTCCTTTGTCTGAGGGACAGTTCACTAAGATTTTTTTTCCCAATTTGTGGGTTTTCTTTTCACTGTGTTAGAGATTTCTCTGGGCATGCAGAAACTCTTTAATAAGATGTGATCCCAGTTATTGATTCTGGAAAGTATTTCCTGTGCAGTTTGATTCTTGTCCATGAATTCTCTACTTACCCCTATGTCTTCAAGATTTTTACCCACTTTGTCTTCCAACAGATTTAGTGCTTCTGTTTTAATATTTAGATCTTTGATCCATTTAGACATTAATTTGGTACATGGTGATAGGCATGGATCTAGTTTTAGTTTTTGGCATATGGATAGCCAGTTTTTCCAGCACCATTCGTTAAAGAGACTATTTTTCTTCCAGTGAACATATTTGACCCTTTATCAAAGATAAGGTGGTTGAGTATGTTTGCAGTTGTGGTTGTATCTTCTAATCTATTCCATTGATCTTCAGATCTGTTTTTATTCCAGTGCCATGTCGATTTTATTCCAGTAGCTTTGTAGTATAACTTCAAGTCAGGGATTGTGATACCTCCTGCCTTGGCTTTGCTGCTTAGAATTGCCTTTACTATTCTAGGTCTCTTCTGGTTCCAGATGAATTTTAGGAGTGATTTCTCTAGATCTGTAAGGTATGCTAGTGGTACTTTGATTGGGATTGCATTAAATCTGTATAACCATTTTGGGAGAATGGCCATTTTCACAATATTTGTTCTTCCTATCCATGAACAAGGGATGTCTTTCCATTTTCTGAGGTCCTCTTCGATTTCTTTTTTCAAAGTATTATACTTTCCCCTGAATAGATCTTTTACTTCTTTTGTTAGATTGATTCCTAAGTATTTCATTTTTTGGATGCTAGAGTGAAGGGTGTGGCTTCTCCTATTTTTCTCTCAGTGATTTTGTTGCTAGTGTATAGGAATGCTATTGATTTTGGTGTGTTTTCTATCTATCCAACTACATGACTGAATTTATTAATTATACCTAGGAGTCTTTCAATGGAGTTTTGAGGATCTTCTTTGCAGAGCATCAAGTCATTTGCAAATAATGATAATTTGACTTCTTATTTTCCTATCCTTACTCCTTTTATTTCTCTCTCTTGTCTAATTCCTCTGGCTAGTATTTCCAGCACTATATTGAATAGGAATGGTGATAATGGACATCCTTGTCTTGTGCCTGATTTCAAGGTAAAGGCTTTCAGTTTTTGGCCATTTAATATGATGCTGGCTGTTGGTTTGTCATAGATGGCCTTTATCATATTGAGGTAAAGACCATCTATCCCAATTTTCTGTAAGGTTCTTATCATGAATAAATGTTGGACCTTATGAAAAGCTTTTTCTGTATCTATAGAAATGATCATGTGATAATTATTTTGGCTCTGTTAATATGATGGATTACATTTATTGGTTTGTGTATGTTGAACCATCTTGGCATTCCTGGGATGCATTCCACTTGGTCATGGTGTATAATCTTCTTGGTGATTTGCTGCATTCTGTTTGCCAATGTTTTATTGAGAAATTTTGCATCTATGTTTATTAGGAAGATTGGCCTGTAGTTCCCTTTTTTGGTAGGGTCTTCCTCAGGTTTTGGTACTAGAGTAATATTTGCTTCCAGGTATGAGTTAAGGAGAATTGCTTCCCTTTCAATTTCATCAAAGAGTTTGAGGAGTTTCAGCATTAAATCTTCTTTGAATTTCTTGTAGAATTCTGCAGTGAATTCATCTGGGCCTGGGATTTTCTTTGTTGGTAAGGATTTAATTACATTTGCAATTTTGTTAATTGAAATTGAGTTATTTAGCAGTTTTACATCTGCTTGACCCAGCCTTGGTAATTGATATGTTTCTAGGAATCAGTCCATTTCTTCTGTGTTATTGAGCCTATGAGAGTAGAGGTTTTCAATATAGATGTTAATGATCTGCATTTCTACAGAGCCTGTAGTGATTTTATACTTCCATTCCTTATTGCATGAATTTGAGTTTTTTGTCTCCTTTTTTAATAAGGTTGGCTAGGGGCTTATCAATTTTATTTATTCTTTCAAAGAACCAATTCTTTGATTCATTGATTATTTGTGTTGTTTTCTTAGTCTCTATTGCATTAATTTCTGCTCTGATTTTTATAATTTCATGCCTTCTTTTGACTTTGGGCTTGGCTTGCTCTTCTTTTTCTAGATGTTTGAAATGTAATATCAGGTTGCTTATTTGTGTTGTTTTCCTAATGTGGGAACTTAGTGCAATAAATTTTCCTCTAAGTACTGCTTTCATTGCATCCCAGAGGTTCTAGTAAGTTGTATTTGTATTTTTGTTTGCTTGTAGATATTGTTTAATTTCTTCTTTAATTACCTCTGTGACCCACTGATTGCTTCAGAGTGTATTATTCAATTTCCATGTGTTTGTGGGGGTTTTGCAGTTACTTTTATCATTAATTTCTAGTTTCATGGTGCTATGATCTGATAACATGCATGGAATGATTTCAATTCTTTTGCATTTACTTAAGCATGTTCTATGGCCTAGAATATCATCTGTTTTAGAGAATGTTTCATGTGCTGCTGAGAAGAATGTACATTCTGATGTTTTTTGGTGGAACACTGTGTACACATACACCAAGTCCATTTGTTCACAGGTATGATTGAGTTCCATTATTTCTTTGCTGATTTTCTGTCTAGTTGATCTGCCCCTGTGTGTCAATGGCATGTTAAGGTCTCCTGTTATAATTGTGTTATTGCTTATTTGATTTTTCATTTCTGTTAGTATTTGTTTAGTATTCTAGAGCAGATGGGTGCTCCAGAATTTGGTGCATATATATTTAAGACTGTTATCTCATTCTCTTAAAGGTTTCCCCTAACTAGTATGTAGTCACCTTCTTTATCTCTTTGGATCATTCTTGGCTCGAAGTTCATGTTGTATGCAAACAGAATAGCTACCCCTGCTTTTTTTGGGTTTTTGTTGCATGAAGTATTGTTTTACATGCTTTGACTTTCAGTCTATAAGTTTTCTTTTGGGTTAGATGGCTTTCTTGTATACAGCATATTAGATGTTGTTTCTTGATTGATTCTGCCAGTCTGTTTCTTTTATTTGGTGAATTGAGGCCATTTACATTAATGGTTATAACTAATATATATTGGTTTATTGTTGACATGTTATCTTTCTGCTGTTGGTTTTTTACTTTTCCCCTCTGTTTAATTGTCTGTCTTGCTTAGTGGTTTTTTCCTATGTCTATCTAGAATGTCTTTCAGTGTTCTTTACAGGGTTGGCTTGGTGGTCATGAAATTCTTAAGCTGTTCTTTGTCATTGAAGTATCTTATTTTTTCATCCATTTTGAAGCACAGCTTTGCAGGGTACATCAGTCTAGGTTGGAATTCATTTTTCTTTAGGATCTGAAATACTTCACTCCATGTTCTTCTTGACTTCATGGTTTGTGTTGAGAAGTCTGCTGTGATTCTGGTAGGTTTTCCTTTACAGGTGATCTGTCTTTTCTCTCTAGCAGCTTTTAATATTCTGTTCTTAAGTTGAATTTCTGGAATATTGATTGTTATATGTCTGGGTGTAACTTTATTTTGGTTATGGCTATTTGCAGTTCTGTGTGCTTCACTGATCTGTATGTCAGTTTCCATTCTCATGTTTGGGAAATTTTCAGCTGTTACTTCTGTAAATAGCATCTTGATATCATTTGCATTGTCATCTTCTTTTTCATTTATCCCTATCAATCTTATGTTTTTTTCTTTGCATCATCTTGCAGCTGTTGAATTGTTATTTCCTGATTCCTTGTTATTTTTAAAAGATCTTTCCTGTTCACTAGCTGCAATCTTGTCTTCAAGATCTGAAATTCTGTCTTCACCTTCATTGAGGCAGTTTTGCCAACTTTTGATGGAATGTTTGATTTCCTGTATATCTCTTTGAATCTACTTTTTGCATTCTGTTTGATTCTTATATTATTCATTCAGGGTTTCTATGTTTTTGCACTGTTCCTCTAATTTTTTAACTATGTCTGCTTTAAATGTGTTCAGTATTTCTTTCATTACATTTATCATTTCTTCTTTTATCTGGGAGAGTATTTCTGATCTGAGTTCTTTTATAGCTTCCTGGAGTTGTTTCTTTACTTCTGTTATCATTTCAGGAATTCAGTTGTATGGTTTACATTTTCTTCTATGTCCATGTCTCCTAGGCTTGCTTGGAATTGGCTGGATGCTTGAGATTGAATTTTATTCTGTCATTTTGTCATTTGCCTATATTTCTGGGTTTTGAGCAATGTTCTAGGGCTTCCCTGTGTGCTTGGAATCACCTTGCACACCTGTAATTCCCAGGACAAAATGGATGTCACTGAACATGGCCCAGTTAGGCCCATGGGAATGTTCTGTGTGTCCTCTGGTGATTTAGGATGCTGCACATATTCTTACCTGCTGAGAGCAATGGTCCAAATCTTCCCTGTGCACTTGGAATCACCTTGTGCAACCCTGGTTCCTGGGACAGAATGGATGTTGCTGGGCATGACCCAGTCAGGTCCACAGGGACCTCTTGTGCATCCTTTGGTGATTTAGGATGCTGGTTGGGGTCTTACCCATTGGGAGTAATGATCCAAATTTTCCCCTGTGTGCTTGGAATCACCTCATGCACCTTCGACTCCTGGCATGGAATGGATGTCCATTTTTATCCTTTTCTTACCCTTACTTTCCTTTCTTCCTTTGTTGTATCCTTCCATTCTTTGTTCCTTTCTTTTTATTAAACTCAATTCTAGATCCAGTCATTACCCTAAATTCAGACAAAATAGTAGAAGCCATATATGCGCAGTATGACTCTTAGTGCACACATTCTTTTTACTTTATTGTAAAATATATCAGACATTGTTATGGTTTGTGTCTGGGTGTCCCCCCAAAGCCTCATGTGCTCATGGAGGCCACTGAATCTAGCATTTGTGATTGGTTTGTTGTTTAGCATTGGGATTAAAAGTGTGACTGATGCACCCATACAGGAGTAGGTTGCTGGCATACAGTATCAGAGCAGGAAGGAGGTCTGCTTTTCCCCTTTGTACCCTGTTTGCTCTTTTTGCTTGTGGCTGCCATGAATGACTGCCCCTGTGCCATACCACCCTGCCTTTGAGCCAGCTGAGTATGGACTGAAAACTCCCAACACTGTAAGCTAAATAAACTTTTCCTCCCCTAATTTTGGATATCAGGTGTTTTTTTCCCAACAAAAAGAGAAAAGTAACCAAGACAGACATAAAAGAAAACTGTATTAAATATACCTGCACAGTTCAAGAAATAATGTCAAAACACCATGTAACCACTCTCAGGTTAGAAAATGAATCATTTTCAGTTTTCTAAAAGCCTCCTGTATAAACCATATATGATTCTATCCCTTTCACTTCCTAGAAGAGGTAATTCTTGTTTTGGCACTAAAAGGATAGAAAAAACCCCTATTTTTTCTATTTTTTATTTATAGTGTACTATGTGTCTATCCCTTAAAATATAGGATCTCTCTATATAATCACTTTTACCTGTTTTTGTATTTTATATAAATTGAATAATATCATATATGTATTTGTAGTTTGCTTTTATCTCAGAATTGTTAGATTTATCCAGAGGGATTGAAATTATGATCTATTCATTTTTACTATTGAAGAGTTTTTCATTGCATGAGCAACCCACCATTTAAAAACAAATATGCCCTATTATTCATAAACTTAGAATAGATTTAAGTTTTGGCTAATACTACTGTGGGAAAGAATGTTTTGTATTTAACTGTTGATGCACATGTGCAAACCTTCCTTTAAATATACTATTAGGCAAATTGCTAGGTTTTAGGATATGCTCATACTCTAATTTATTAAATGATGTCTGATGTTTTCAAAATAGATGTAATGATTTCTTTCCCAATAAAGTTTGTGGATTACTTTGGTTCTATATCTTAAGTAGTACTTGGTATTATTAATATTGTTTTTGTTTTGATTTTTATTTACTTTGATTACTAATAAAATTGAACATTTTATCTATGTTTTTAGTTGTTTGATTTCCTATTTATAACGAAATGCCTAGTCAAGAATTTTGCAATGTTTTTGCAATTTCTTTTTTTTCCCAATGGTGATTTAGAGATTTTTATGTATTTTGTGTGCTAGTCTTTGGCACTAAATTTTGCCAATATCTTCTGTCAGTCTGTAATTTGTCTTTTCACAATTTGTGGTGTCATTTGTTGAACATTATTTTGTATTTTAATGTATTCAGATATATCAGTAGATACTTTATTGGTGAAGAGGTACATTTCATATCTTGTTAATCTTTTTTTGTGGAAGACTTTTTTTTTTTTTTGCAGTACCAGGGATCAAACTCATGACCCCATGATTGCCAGGCAGGTGCTTATGCCACTGAGCTAAATCCCAGGCCCTTGTTAATCTTTTTTTATTTAAAGAGAAACAAAAACATATAAAGGGTAGAGATAATATAGAATTTTTAAAAAAAGATAAACAATAAGAAATCACTAGGTGATAAATTACATACTGCTCTCTTAGAAATAGTTGTTCAAGTTACAAAATTAAAGCATACAAAGTAGATATTCAAACAGTGAGAATGTAAACAGCTATGCATGCATGAGTCTCTACATGTATTTCTACCCTTTCTGTATTAGAGGGAAAAACAAAACATAGCAAGACAAAACAAAACAAATTCCTATAAAAACATGAAACCAAAAAGTCATATAAAACCACAGTACAAGGTGATCTACAGTGATTACTGTGTTGTTTCTTATTATCTTCAATAGAATTATCTATATTATCAGGCATAATTGAATGTAGCAGTACAACTGAGTATAGCAGTAAATAACAATATTAGTAAAAATAAAACACTTTAGGCAGTATAAAACTTCAAAGGCAGGTAATAATCAAACCAGAGTGGATATTTTAGTGAATCTTGTCATCTTCAGTGCAGTTGCCTATACTCTCAGATTTGATACTATCAATCATAACAGCTTTGAATAAAACCTAGCAATACAAAACAACAATCTAACAGACCAGATTTGATTATGATCAGTCATGGTAGAACAGTGTAGGTTTTATAGAGCTTTAGATTAAGTTAATAGGAAATTCAGGATGATTACCATACTATATCCTGTTATTTTTGAGATTACTGTCTGTAATCTAGTACAGGTAGAATGACTGGAACAGAATATAATACATCTAAGCAGAGTAGTGTGAGTAACGTGGGTTTTAAATCCTGGTGCACTATTAACAATATAGTGTATCAAGGCCATCTATGTTAGAGATTCTAGTTATCCTTCTCTGCCTCATTTCTTCTATGCTATTTTTCTGCCTTTGTTTGTCTACTTTCCTCCTTCATTCTACTGCCTGCCCCACTCATTGAGGCCTTTCTGCCACTGTTCCTAAAATCCTGGTATTTTTTTTTCTGTCTCTCTCTAGAATGTCCTTCAGTATTCTCTGTAGGGTTGGATTGATGGTCACAAGCTCCCCCTTCTGTTTGTCACAGAAGCATCTGTTTCTCCACTAATTTCTAGGGACAGTTTTTCAGGATATATCAATCTGGGCTGGAGGTTATTTTCTTTCAGGGCTTGAAATACTTCACTCCAACCTCTTCTTGATCTGATGGTCTGTGTCGAGAAGTCAGCTGTGATCCTGATGGGATTACCTTTATAGGTAATCTGTTTCTTTTCTCTGATGGCTTTTACTATTCTGTTTTTATATTGAATTTATGGTATCTTGATTATTACATGTCTGGGTGTATTTAAATCTGTTTTAGTTGTAGGTGGCTGGAGTTTTATATGCCTCACATAACCAAATGTCATTTTCTTTTCCCATTCTTGGGAAGTTTTCATTTCCATGAATAGCCTTTGTAATTCACCTGTTTATATTCCTGCTTCTTCATTCACATTTCTTATTCTTAAATGGTAGGTTCTCTTGTCATCTTCTAGCCTTTGTATTGTTACTGCCTGTTTCCTTGTCATTTTAAAGAGATCTTTCCTTTCATGATCACACATTGCAAACTTGTGTTCAAGTTTTGATAGTCTATCCTTAGTTTCTTTTAAGGCATTTTGCCAGCTTTCAATGGAGTTTTTAATTTCCTGGTAGTCTCTTTGAATCTGCTTCATGTATTCTATATTTTCTTTATCAAATATTTCTCTTCTTTTTTTGTGCTCCTCCCTTCTTCCATCTGTATCTTCCTGAGAGATGCTTCCTGAGAGCATTTCTTTTATTACTCTACTCATATCTGGCTTTACCTGATTTAATATTTCAGTTTTGAACTCATCTACAAATTCCTGAAGATATCTCTTAATGTCCATTGAAGCCATGTCTGATGTTGTGTGGCCCTCAGTCTCCCTTGTTTTTCCCTCTCCTGGATCAGTGCTCTCAGGATTCTGGGCTGGGGGGGGTCTCCTCTTGCCTCTCTCTCTTGTCATGATCTGGATTCCTGCACATAGGTTACAGTTCAGGTCCCAGCCCCCTTTCCTGTTGGTCACACTTCCTCTGAAGCACTCTGGGGAGGGACCTCTGCCCTCTCTTGCCTGCCCCTCCCCACTAGGCCAGCCAAACTTCAGGGGCCTTCACCGGGTTAGTGTGTGCTGGGTGCAGGGAATCAATTTGGGATGGCTCATTGGGTCCCAGCCAGGGGCACGGCCCATTCCAAGAAAATACCATGAATCTGCTCTGGGGAAGGAGCAACAACTGAAGTCACTGTCCCTCCCAGTTCAGGCCCCTCCTGCCAGATTCCAACATGTCACCCATTTGGTAGTGCCCTTCCCATGGTGGGGGTCTCATTCTCAGCACTGACTGTGGATTACTGAAGTCCCTTCACTGGCTCTGCTCTCTGTTGGGCTCACCAACCCCCAACTTCAGCACTGCTGTGGTTCCTGTGAGTGGTAGTGGGAACATGTCTGGGCAGCTCTGCCACCTGGTGCAAATTCAAACTGGCACAATTCAGACTGGTGCCAACTTGATGGGTCTCCATTGAAAATGCTGTGTCCCATAATTTTTAGCTGTTCCAGTTGTAGTCTTGATGTGTTTGATGAGCTTTTTTATGTTTTAATTTCTTCCTGTGTGAAGAGGATCCATCTCCCTCTGTCTGGGTCTCTCCTGTGTTTTATTCTGGCATATTAGTTGTTTCTCCTGGGAGGCTTTGTATTTTGTTCACTGATTGGCCATCTTGACTTCTCCCTCCATATCTTGTTAATCTTGCCACTCTCTTGGGATCATGGAGGCATTGTTCTATATTATCTTCTGAAAGCTTTATACTTTCAGTTATCACATACTGTTTGTTGAGAATCTGTCCTTTTTCTCAGTGACTTATATTATTTCTGTGTTTAATAAGTGTAGTTGTATGTTTTCTTTCTTTGGCCTATTTTCTTTCCTTATACCTCAGTTCCACATATTAGTTTTTAAATTATTTTTATAAGTACATATTTGCAAAATATAACATTACAGTCATCATGGGGAATAGATATGTGTACATAACACATCTCAATTCTTTTTATGTACTTTTCCCCTAGCAACAACTATGTTTTCTTGATAATAGCAATAAAATCTTCTCCATCACCCTGTTCTGCTAACTCATCTAGACCACAATTCCTCACTACAAACTGGACCAGGAGAGTCCTTTTCTTTGTGGCAGCTGTTAAGAATAAGGAGAGATTTTCCTGAGATCCATGCCATTTTGGAACTTGGGGCACTGGGAAAACAGGCAGCCAGCATGCTGCTCTGGTAAGTGACTGTGGCCTCCCAAGCTGTGGCTGTCCAGGGCAAAAACCATATCAGCATTTCCTGAGATCCATGCCATGTTGGAACTTGGGGCACTGGGAAAACCGGCAGCCAGCATGCTGTTCTGGTACGTGGCAGTGGCCTCCAAAGCCATGGCTGCCCCAGGGTAGGAACCATATCAGCATTTCCTGAAATCTGTGCCATGTTGGAACTTGGAGTGCTGGGAAAACAGGCAGCCAGCTCACTGCTCTGGTCGGGGGCTGTGAGCCTACTGGCAAGTGGGCTAAAAATCAAACATCCATCTCATCCCCCCATCCTCTGGTAGCAAGTGAGAGCCAGAGATCTGAGCATCTCTTGCGAGTCTGAGTATATGCAACATAGCAATTAAGGGGGATTTTCCTCTGCCATCTCTTGGAAGGCAAATATTTTTATCTGTGTTTTGCTCTGTTCTGATCAATAGTATTGCTTTATTCAATATTTTGTTTTTATAATTTTGGTATTTCCTTTGATATTGCTCTGATTGAAGGAACAAATATTGTGAAGAAAACCAGATATACTATTGTACCTATTGCTGTTATCCCAGTAACCTGCTGTGAGGTTCTGTACCAATTTCACTGCACTGCCTCAGTTGGCTGTGTCCTGTCTTGTTCTGCTGTATTTTACTACCTTCAAAATAAATAAATAATAATAATAATAATAATAAATAAGAAAAAATAAAAAAATAACAACAAAACAGATCAGTAAGGTACTGAGCAACCTGAAACATGATATAATTAAACAGATAACGGACTTGAAAAGCAAAAGAAGGAAAAGAAAATGCTCTAAAGGATATAACTGCATGTATATTGAAGTGCGTAGGATGATAACCATGTTGCTAAGTTTTTATTGGATGGGTGAACAGAACTGTTTGCAGCCTCAGTTTGAATGTCCACTTGTATGCTTTAGTTTTGTAACTTTAACAACTATATACAAGAAGACAATATGTAATGTACCAACTAGTGATTTCTTCACTACTTGTTTCTTTCTACTGTTTTTGTTTGAAATTCTGTATTGTTTCTACCTTTTTTGTTTGCTTTTTTCCCCTCTTTAAATAAAAAAAATAGAGCCAAAGACAAACTGAATATTGACATACCATAAGAACCAATAAAAGCTACCACTCTTAATTATATGAAAGAGAACTACTAATTATAATGTAGGCACAAAAACAAACCACATTTTGACATCAGTAAGTACCTACTAATGCAATGACTGTACCACAGTTGATAATAGAAAAGATTTAACAAAACAATAGTCAACTAAATATCTATAAAGTTTATGAGTAATACCAGTAAAGATGAAAGAGATAAGGAATGGGGAAATAAAGGAAGCTAAATTTGAAAAATAAAGAATAAAAGATAAAGAGTTAATAAAAGTGAAATAAAGGATCCCATTAAGGAGAAAAGAAAATCAATAGAATTCGATATAAGTAACAGAAAAGAACAAACAAGAAGACAAAAAGAGAAAAAAAGAACAAAATAAGGAAAGGAGAAGAAAATAAAAACACCCCCCCAAAACAATGAAGAAAAGGAGAAATAAGTAAAAGAACTTCCTTCATTTAAAACATTTTAAGTTTTTATTAGTACATGCTGAGTGTCTGTAATGATTACATTCATTGCGAAGAGTTGGTCCATGTGAATGACACATCTGTTTTTTTTTTTAATCCTCTTCCCTCATCCCTCCATCTCTTGGTCCTCATAATTTTTACAGAACATCTATCTCATTTCCTATTTTTTTTTAAGTACTGGGAATTCGTGTCCTATTATCTTTTTTTTTCTTTTTTTTTTAATACTGGAAATTGACTTCAGGTCTTTGCATATGCCAGGCAAGTTCTGTGCCACTGAACTATATCCCTAGCCACCTATTATCTTTTTATTTTGCTCTTTAATTTACTTCTATTTTGGGTTTATCAGGAAAAAAATCATACAATATTTAGGCTTCTGTGTCTAATTTGTTTTACTTAGCACTGTGGTATCAAGGTGCATCCATTTTCCTATGAATGACTCATTTATCCTTGTTTATTTCAGAGTAGTTTTCCATTGTGTGTAAGTAGCACATTTTCTTTATTCATTTATCTGTTGATGGACACGTATGCCACTTCCAAGACTTAGTGCTTATGACTTGTGCTGCTATAAACATGGATATGCATGTATCACTGTAGTATAATATTTTTAATGTTTGTGGGAAGATACCTAGAAAGAGAATAGCTAGGATGAGTGGAATTTCTATTTTTAGGTTGCTGAGGAATCTTTATACTGATTTCCATAATGGTTGTACTAGTTTACATTCTCATATAATGTAGAAAGGTTTTTTTTCCTCCTCCACCTTGCTAGCATTTGTTATTATTTGATTTTGTTTTTAAATGTAGGACACTTACAATTTACATTGTTGGTTCTGCAGCTCCATAATGTCATGAAAGATTGGTGAGCCTTCCCCTTTTCCTTGGCTTTGTTGCCTGAAGCAGCTGCAGTTTCTGGTATTATAAGGGACAGCCTAAAATACACAGAGAATAAAGGGAGCTAAAAACCAAGAAAGTAATCAAACAAAAGGTCTATTTCAATTTTTTCCTTTAAATTTTTTTCATTTTTTCCCCTCTTCTTCCTGCCCTCTCGCTCCATGTCTTGTTCCCTTTCCCATTTGAAAAAGATGTATCTTCCTACTTCCTATTATCTGCCTTTTATTTTGCTCTTTAGTTTTACTCTGGGTTTATCATGAGAAAAATCATGCAATATTTAAGATTGTGTTTTTGATTTATTTTACTTAGTATTATCCTTTTGAGGTGAATCCATGTATCTATGATGCCTCATTTATCCACCTTTATGCCACAGTAGTACTCCATTGTGTATAAAAACCACTTTTAAAAAATCCATTCGTCTGATTAACAGATTTACCTGTTATAAATTGTGGTGCTATAAACATGCATATACATGGATCACTGTAATGTGACTGTAGTTCCTTTTTGGGGGAGGTCTGGAAATTTCTTACTTTTTAGGCAGCAAATTGATATATTTAGGTATTTTGAAAAATATTATATTTTAGAGTTTTTTTTTAAGTTTTCAGTAAGAGAGTTAATACAGGTATTCAGCGTTATAGTACCAGAAATATTTATCTACCTTGTTTTCCTCTGATTATGTTAAATCTAACCCTGAAAGCTGACTGGTGAACTATTTGAACCATCTCCTATTTCACAGTCATAATATGGGAGATGGAGGAAAATCTTAAAAACTTCTATTTCTTTCATTGCTATTTTATCTTTAGAAATAAGGATATTGTTTCCTTATAAACAGTGCTTCCCTCACAAGGGTCTTTGTGAAATACAGGGCCCATTCAGTGCCATATTTTGGGATAGAGTTCTGACACTTGTCATCCCATGAAATAAGATGTATTTACTTGTGATGTTGTGAATAATTCTGAGGAAATTGGAATTTGATTATTAGATCTCCTAAGGATTTTTACTTGAGAAATGATTCTTGGCTTTATACATTTGTTTTTGTGTATAGGTTTTTGTTTCAGTATCAAGTAGGCAGTGCTGATAGTAGGAAAAATTGAAATAGTCCTCTTTGTCACCAAAAAGAATTTTTTTTTTTTTGCAGAGAAAACATGTCTTATTTTTCTTTGTTTCTTTTCTGTCTTTGTTGCTGGAAACATCTTTGAAAGTAATGGCCTTACACACTTTTATGCTTTTTATAGATATTTATTTGTAGTTTAATAAAAATCACTGTGTACATATATTACTGTGTGGTATACTGTGTATTATTTTTCATACTGTGTTGGGAAATAAATTTGATAGATTCTGAATATCATTTAAAATGACATAGGATAATTTAAAATTCACTAGATGATACCAGAGAATAACACAGATGGTAAGTACTGTTTTATAAAATTTGTATTTCTGTTTGTATGTGTAGGATCACAATTTTGTGTATGCATTTTGACCCCAGAAGTTTGAAAGCTGAGTGGAATAACAATACCAAATGCATTTCTTAATTGTTTAAAACCTACTTTGTTTTTTGACCTTGCAGAAAAACAAATAAAAAACATAATTGATGTTTTCACTAATTCACTTAAACCATCAACACCATTCAAAAGTAAGTATACTAAAATAATAAAAATTAAAAACAAATATCTAAAGTCATACTGTATACTTTACCATTTCTAAAATATAAATTATGTTTCTCTTTATTTAATACTTTTTCTCTGTACCTAAAGTATTTTGTTGTTGTTGTTGTTTTGGGTTTGTTGTTTTTTTTTTGTACTGGGGATCAAACTCATGACCGTGGGGTGCTTGCCAGGCAGGAACTTATGCTGCTGATCTAAATCCCTGGCCCCTAAAGTTTTGTTATTATTTGAAATGTTGTATTCTCCTTTTTAGTTAACATTAACACTGTTAATGTATAATGAGTTATTTAGAAATGAATACCTAGAATGTTTCTGTAAAGAAAATAATTTGTCTCAGTATGTGCTACCTTGTAAAAGAGTTTATTCTCTCCACTACCCTAATTATCTCCTCACTTCCATTAATAGCCACATAGTTTCTTCTCTCACATATATTGAAATGTTTTTAAAAATACAAAACATATCTAGTGTACCTAAAACTGTGCTAGTTAAGAAAGACTCTCTAAATCTAGGATAATGTGTGATTAGTGTAGTTCAGTCTATGGCAAATTTATGTTTCAAAATTTTAATCCTTCAACCTCTGGGTTCCCATTTATCTTTCTTGCCTCCTGAGAGCTGCCACCTAACTGTTCTTGAAAAGGTTTAAAATCTTTATAAAAATGGATCATGCAGTAGAAACATCCTTGAAAAGAAATAGTTAATGAATAAACATGAAGTTTTACAAATATTTTGCAACAATTTAACTTTTACCTGGAGAGGGGTAGGTTACTTTTTGCTTATTGTTTAATTGACTTTTAAAATCAAAGCCTATGAATATGTTTTAAAAACACTTTTACTTAGAATTCCTTCGAAAATATATCTACCTCTCTGTAGGCTATGGGTGTTATGTCTTAAAAAGGATTTTTGTCCCCGTTTCATCATCTGTTCTCTATTCTTTTTGTACCTACTTAAGATTTACTTAAAGAGACTGAAACTTTTGAAAACATCAGAAATAATAATATGACTGTAAATGAACTAATCTCAAAACTCTCGAGTACTGGGATTCCATTAAACCAGAAAATGTTGCAAGAAATCCTGAGATTGGCAGCTATTGATGGTG
The DNA here is from genome assembly GCA_004027455.1 of Hydrochoerus hydrochaeris. NCBI lineage: Eukaryota > Metazoa > Chordata > Mammalia > Rodentia > Hydrochaeridae > Hydrochoerus > Hydrochoerus hydrochaeris. The sequence continues at coordinate 23,095 of PVLA01004206.1, read as the reverse complement.
AATTCTTTTTGCAAGTGCTGTCTATGTTGAGTTTTATGAAGTAGATTATCTTTGTACTTGAGATGTTTATAGTATATGTGTATATTTAGTTTATTTTTAACTTATTTTTGTTACTACATGTTTGCAGTATGTAGTGTTTACATTCCTTGTGTGGGATTGCTATGCCTGCATAACATCTCAGTCCTTTCTTCAACTCCTTTGCTCACTTCCCCTCCTCTCCTTCCCTTGATCCCCTTCTCATCTGAGAACAATCTCTCTCCCTACTTTTTATTAGCTATTTTTTGTTTTGCTCTTTATAATTTTTTGATCAATGAAAATGTTTGTTTTATAATTAGAAAATAAAAATGTACATAAATATGATGTGCATTGTTTTTTATATATAGTTAAATCTTTATAATTTTTTGGAATCTACACTTGGAATCTACTTTGAGCAATTAAAATATTTATTATTGTTAATTATTTTCACCTTGGTGTACAATAGATCTCTGGAATTTACTCCTGCCATCTAACTGAAAGGTTGTATCGTTTAATGATCATCTTCCCATCATACATCCCCGCCCCAATGCCAACCTTTGATACCAACATTTTATTGTTTCTATGAGTTTGGCATTTTAGATTGGTGTCAATATTCTGCTATTTCTGTGAGTCTGACATTTTAGATTCTACACGGAGGTGAGATCATGCAGTGTCTTTCTGTACCTATTATAGTTCACTTCACATACTGCCCTCCAGGTTTATATATGTTGCAAAAGATGCTATTTTCTTCTTAAAAGAAAGAATAATATTCTGGTGTGCTGCGTGTTGTCACATTTTGTTTACTCATTTGTTGGCAGACATCTAATTCATTCAATATTTCGACTATGGACACTGATGCTACAATGAGAATGGAAAATGCAGATAATCTGATTTTATTTTCTTTCACTGTATACACAGAATTGGGGTTTCTGGATCATATGTAGTTTCATTTTTAATATTTGAGACTGGAGTGGGAATTGCAATAGTTTTTTCCTATGATGATTATACAAATACACATTTCCCTCATCAAGTTATCAGTTCCCCTTTTACAATATCTTTGCCAATATTTATTTTTTTCTGACAAAAGCCTTTCTTAAAATTGAGAGATAATCTGAGTCTTACAAATAGAATGAGCTAATTAAAATTCATATTTTTTTATTCTGGAAATATTTTTCAGAGGCATCCTCTGTTTAGCATAAAAACTGGTATGAATGCATGTATATATACACCAATATTTAACTACTTAAGCAAAGTGAATCAATACAGTTATAACTTTTTTCTTATTATGAAGGATTCTAGGTAAAACTTTTAAATTAGTTTCTGTCATGCTAATTTTCAAAAATTATGAAATTTGCCCACCTTCATCATTTATGGTTGTTTCATGATTATTAGCATTTGTGCTTTGCCATTTCTTGATCTTTCTCTTTGTTTTTTAGAAAATAGCGAAATAAATCTCAAACAAATTTTGGAGGATTTGGACACAAGTCAGAGTGCTCCTATAAATAAACAAGGGTCAATCAATATTTTAATTATGTCTTTGTCATAATTTTCATTGGCTTTTGCTATTATTTTTAAAACAACATTTTAATGTGTAATTTATATACAAAAAACTACATTTTAAGTAAAATCTATGATTTGTGTAAATGCTGACACATGTACATATTTCTCTAAAACTATCATTACAATCAAGGTAATAAATTCTCCTCACCCCCAAAACTTCTTTGTACTCCTTGGTAATCTTTCCTGTTTTACTCCATCCACCTTCCCCACATTCCCAAGAAACCACCGATCTACTTTTGGTCACTATAGATGTATGTTTGCATTTGTAAGAATTTTATACAAATATGTGAGCTCTTTTTCTGATGGCTTCTTTTATTTAGCATAATAATTTTGAGATCCATCAATATGTAGACTGTATCAATAGTTTATTCTTAACACTGAGTAGTATTCCATTTTAGGTATCTTACTATTGATTTATTTAGTGGTATATATTATGTTACTTTCAGTTTTTGACTTTTACATAAAGCTACTGTCAAGATTCATATGGACATTAAGTGGGAATATGCCTTCATTTTTCTTGGTTAATACCACAGAATGGGTTGACTAGACCATATGCTATGTAGCACATATACATTTTTAAGAAAATGACAAACTTTTTCCAAAATGATTACAAAAGTTTTCATTTATTCTCACCAGTATCAAAGTATTTTTGGAGTTCCAATTCTCACAGAGTCTTAGTAATACTTGTTATTGTCAGTCTTTAATTTTATCTACTCTAATAAGTAGTACTGCATCTCACTTTTTCCCCCCAGTACTGGAGAGCTTCAGCCTTGACCTTCTTATTTTTTGAAATAGTCTTGCCAACTGACTTATTTGCCCAGGCTGGACTAAAATTTGTAATCTCCCTGCTTCAGTCTCCCAGAGTCCTGGGATTAGAGGTCTGTGCCACCAGGCATGGCTTCTGCCTGTGATTCTACTTTGTATTTATTTATTTATACTGAGAATCAAATTCAGCACTTTACACTTGCCAGGTAGGCTGTGTGCCACTGAGCTATATCCCTGACCAACTTTGCATTTACTTATGGACTAATGATGTTGAATATCTTCTGAAATGTTACTTGCTATGTGTAGATTTTCTTTCATGAAGTTTCTGTTGCTTTTATTTTTAAAGTTGGGTTGTTTCCTGATTTCTTTATACATCCTATATATGTATAATTGATCTGTTTAATGTGATAGCTGAGTGTTGAGGTCTCCCACTATAATTGTGTTTATATTTATCTGGTCTTTTATGTCCAGTAGTGTCACTTCTATGAAGTTTAGTGCATTGCTGTTGGTGTGTATATGTTAGTAATTGTTATCTCTTCATGTTGGATTGTTCCCTTAATTTAGTGAACTTCTGTGCCTCTTTTGATCAGTTTTGGATTGAAGCTCACTTTAATAAAAAAAGAGGACAATTACATCTACTTTTTAATGTTTCTGTTGCATAGAATACAGTTTTACAACTTTTTTTAGTGTATGAGTTTCTTCTTTGGTTATGTGTTTCTTGTATGCAGCATACTGTTGAAGTTTGGTTCTTGATCTATATTGTCTTTTGATTGGTGAATTTAGGCCATTCACAATGAGAGTTATTACTGAGAGGTATTGATTTATTCCTCTCATTGCCTTATTTTCCTATTACTGATTCCATATTTTCCCTTCTACTTAACTGCTCACTAAACCTGTTGTATTCATTCAATTAGACCTTTTGTCATTGTTAGTTTCATTGTTTTTTAAAATTTTATTTAAAGAAAAAAAATAAAACACAAAGAGGGTAGAAATAATACATAGTTTCAAAAAAACCAGTAAGAAATCACTAGTTGATAATTATATATTTTCTTCTTAGAAGTAGTTGTTCAAGTTACAAAAGTAAAGCATACAAAGTGGACATTTAAGCAGTGAGCCTGCAATCAGTTCTGTTCATCTGTCCAACAAAAACTGAGTAATATGGTTATCAGTCCTACACACTTAAACATACATGCAGTTATATCCTTTAGAATACATTCTTTTCCTCTACTTTTTTTACAATAACTATAATCAATTCTAGTAAACTGTTTAGAAGTTCTACACATGTGTAAGTCTCTACATGTATACCTATCCTTTCTGTGTTAGAGGGAAAAACAAATCAAAATAAGTCAACAACACAAATTCCTAGAAAAACATGAAATGAAAAGGACATATAAAACCACAATACTAGGTGATCTACAATAGTTACTATGATGTCTCTTATTTTCAATAAAATTGTCTATATCATCAGGCATAATTAAACATAACAGTACATAGCACTATTAATAAAAACCAAACATTGGAGACATTATAGGACTTCAAAGGCAATTAATAATCAAACCAGAATGGGTATCCTATTGAATCTTGTCATCTTCAGAGTAGTTGCCTCTACTCTCAGACTTGATACCAACAAGCCTACCAGATTTGAATAAAAATACCAGATTCAAATCTGGAATCTGGTGCAGTCAAGACAAAACAGTGATATAGCCAATCTTCTCTGCCTCATTTCTGCTATGCTATTTTTCTGTCATTATTGTTTACTTTTCTCCTTCATTCCACTGTCTGCCCCTTTCATTGAGGACTTTCTGCCATTGTTCCTGGAATCCTGGTGATTTTCTTCTCTCTCTCTCTAATTTCCTTTAATATTCTTTGCAGGGTTGGATTGGTGGTCACAAACTCCCTCATTTCTTTTTTGTCGTGGAAATATCTTGTCTCTCCTTAATTCTGAGAGACAGTTTTGAAGGGTGCATCAATCTGGGTTGGAGGTCATTTTCTTTCAGGGCTTGGAATACTTTGCTCCAAACTTCTTGATTTGATAATTTGCATCAAGAAGTCCACTGTGATTTTGATGAGTTTTCCTTTATAGGTAATGTTTCTTTTCTCTGACCACTTTTAATATTCTTTTCTTGTGATGGATTTCTGCAATCCTGATTATTATATGTCTGGGGTAGATCTATTTTGGTTGTAGCTGGCTGGAGTTCTGTATGCCTCATATAACTGAACATCACTTCCATTTCCTATGCTTGGGAAGTTTTCCTTAATTATTTCTGTGAATAGCCTTTTTATTTCATTTGTATTTGTCCCTGCCTCTTTGTTCACATTTTTAATTCTTAAGTTATAAATCCTCTTGTCATCTTCTAGTCTTTGTATCATTACTTTCTAGTTCCTTGCTATTTTTAAGAGATCCTTCCTTTCATGATCATACATTGCAAATCTATCTTCAAGTTTTGAAAGTCTGTCTTTAGTTTCTGTCAAGAAGTTTTGCCAGCTTTCAATGGAGTTTTAAATTTCCTGATATTCTCTCTGTTTCATGTGTTCTAGATTTTGTTTATATTCTTCAACAAAGGCTTCTCTCCTTTCTCTGGGTTCCTCCATTCTTCCATTTGTGTCTTCTTGAGGAGTGCCCAGCATTTCTTTTATTAATCTTCTTATATTTTGCTTCACCTAAGTTAGAATTTCAGATTTAAATTCATCGATGAGGTCACGGAAGTATTTCTTTATTTCCATTGAGGCCATGTCTGATACTGCATGTCTGCTGCCCTCGATCTCCTCTGTATTTACCTCTCCTGGACTTATTTTCCTTGGAGGCTTTTTGTTGTTTCTTTGTCTTCTCCAGTTTCTGGTTTCTTTGAGACAGGTGAATGGTGGAGGTCTCAAGTCCTTTTCATATTGCTTACAGTTTTTCTGAAATGTACTGGCTAGGGGATTGCTGCCCTCTCCAGTTTGCTGTTGATCTGTGATGTGTATGCAGAGGCGATGTGGGCTGGCCCCTTTCCTCTAAGCCAGTCAACCAGTGAGTGTCTTTAGCACATTAGTCTGTGCCCTGTAAATGTCACAGCTATTGGGTCCCACCAATCCACTTTGGGCCAGGAGCCACTGACTGACGCCACATCAGTTGTCGATTCAAGCCTGTCCTGCCCAACTCCAATATGTCATCTAGCTGATCACCCTGCTCTGGGGAACCCAGTTCTCAGCACTCACCAAAGTCCGTGCAGCTTGGTTTGCCAGTTCCACTCCCTGGTGCAGCGCCTCCTCCCACCAATGGTCTCGGGCTCACCTACCCCCACTCTCGGCAGGGCCGTGACCTCAGCTTGATCATGAGTTGTCCAATTCTGAGACGCACCAAGTACAGCAATGGGAGTGTGCCCAGCTCCAGCCCTCCGTCCTCACCTCTTCTTTTTTTTTCTTTTCTTTTTCTTTTCCTCAGTATCTTTCTGGATTGTGACAATTCCTCTCCTTTCATCTGGTCTTCTCCATGGTGTTAAATTCTAGCATCTGAGTTGTTTTTCTCAGAGAGGCTCTCTATCATGCTATCCACCATCTTTTCTCTATCCTCATTTTTTTTCTGTAATATCCTTCAGAATTTTTTGGAGTGCTTGTTTGTCAGTCATGAAGTTTTTATGTACCTACATTGTGGACATGTCTTATTTCTACATCAGTTCTGACAGATGGTTTTTCAGGATATATCAGCCTGGGTTGCAAATCATTTTCTTTTAGAGCTTGAAGCACTTCATTCAAATTCTCCTGGCTTTTAAGTTTGTATTGAGGAGTCTTCTGTAATTGTAATGGATCTATCTTCATAAAAGATTCATTGCTTTTTCTCTAATAGCTTTTAAGATTCTGTTCTTGTGATGGACTTGGGAGACTACAATTCATCATTGAGAGGTTTTTTTATGATCTTGGTTTTTGGATTTTATATACCCCACAAATGTAACTCAATTTTTTCCCCATGTTTGGAAAGTCTTCTTTTTTTGTTTATATTTTTGTATTTTGAGACAGAGTCTCACTATGTAGTTCAGGCTGACCTTGAACTCACTACGCATAGCACAGGCTGTCCTTGAATTCACAGTGATCATCTTTCCTCAGCCTCCTGAGTGTTACAATTTTAGGTGTGTACCACCATGTCCAGTCTTCTGTTATTATTTCTATAACAGGTATTAAATGCTATTTGTGCTCTTCTAATTTTTCACTAATTCCAAGTATTCCTAGATTAGTTTTATTTTTTGTCATCTAGGAGCTGTTGGATCCATTTTTCATGTTTTCTTATTGTTTTTAAAGTATTTCTCATTAGTTGGTCACTGGCACCACCCCTGTTTTCTAATTCTGATGTCTGTCCTCACATATATCTTATCTATGCTTTTCATAGATATTTTAATCTCCTAAATTTCTATTTGGAGCCTTTTTATGAATTGTAATTCTTTTCTATGCTGGTAATTCATGTTTTCATCACTTTATTTAATTCTGCTAGCTTTTCATAGTGTCTTCTGTAGACTCATTGATTCTTTTGTTTATTTAGCTCAATGTCTCTTATATCTTCTGTAAACTGTCGAAACACTTTATTGATCTGTATTGTTATTTCCCCTGATATTTTTTTTAACAATTTGGGTGTATAGTTTTTGGCTGACTCTTTTCAGTCCCTGTGGATCAGCTTTATAGACTTGTTAGTTTCTCAAGGCATTCTATTGGCTTGTCTTCTTCATTTGTTTGTTTGTGTTGAGGCTTGCAGGTTGATTGTAGCAGAAAGCTTTGTTTCTGGTAAGGAAATCTCTTTAGTTAATGTCTGCTTTTCAGTGTCCTCTTGGCATGGCTAACTATGGGTCTTTGCCTATGTCCCAGGATCCAACCAGTTTTGTTTCTTTGGAATGAGAGGTTGCAGTATATTTGCTCCAGTACCCAGTTCTCCAGGAATGAGGCACAGTGTCTTTAATGGCTTCAGGTCACTTTATATATTGGCACCTCAAGAAAATCAACTAATAGCAAAAGTTGTATAATATTAGCTCCAGTAAAAAATATCAGTATCTGTTATAGTGTTGAATGCAAACAATCTTGATAAGCCCTAAGGTCCAATAATGTACTACCCTTAGCTATGGAAAAGAGATATACTTATAGTATAAACACTACACACATATTTACCTACTATTGACCCACAGCAAATTTCTACTAAATGGAACAGCTTCTGCTAAAAGTGGAAAAGTACTCCATATCAACAGTGCTAACTAATTATCTTAAAATTCATAAGGATTTTTAATTATATTTGTAAAGGCCAAAGGTGTGGGGGAATCAGAGAATGAAAAAGAAAACTTTGAAAAATTAATTGATGGAAGGTGGGGAGAAACTGACTTATGGGGTCCAAGTGAGGAAAATTAAATTAAAGAATAGTTACAGGAAAGAACAAATGAAAGAAGAAGAGATACAAAGCAAAATATAGGAAATAAAAAGAAAGGGAAAAGAGACAAGGAAAAGAAAGAAACTAAAAGATAAAAGGGAGAAAATATCCAAAAGCTCCCCAAAAATCTGATGGATAGCTAAAAATAACAAAAAATCAAAACAAAAAAAACACAACAAAACAAAACCCCTCATGTTTCTGAATGAGTAGTTTTTCCAAGATCTGCATCTTGAGATCCAGCTAATCATGATTTTCTCATAACAGCTTTAAGGACCATGGTTTTTTGAAATGTCCTCCCTGCATGAGAGGTTCCTTTGTCCATTCATCCAAGACTATGGTTACTGTCCAGGGCAAGCCATGTCCCTGCTCCCACTGGTATGTGGGAAACAAGATCTGCTATCTGGTCTGTGCTGAATGTAGGCTGGGGAAGAGGATTCAAGTGGACTATTGAGCAGAAAGTAGACACTCTTGGAATCTTGTCGCACCCTTCTCTACCTAGACGTTTTCCTCATCCTGGATCAGGTCCATCGTTTAGTCTTCACCTCTGCCACCCCATGCCAAGCGGAAGCTGGCTTGGAGATGGTAAATGATCACCTGGATGCTATATATTTTTAGAACTTTAATACTACCCCTTTTGGGGGGATTTTTAATAACAATAAAAGTTTGGGGAACAATAAAAATTAAAAGGCTCAGAAAAATCTGTAAATAAAAAAAATTTAAGCATACTATTTTTATATATTAATATTTGTGTAATTTTGTGTAGACATAGATGTCCTAAAGTCTCTCTCATGATACAAAATTATATATTTCCTAAGATATTTGATTAAGGCTGTATTTTCATTTTTAAAAATTGATAATTTAGTTAAGTTAAAATATGAAAATACAGTCATTTTATTTTTTTTATTTTGAGGCAAAAATAGCTGATTATCTCAGGGACATGCAATAAAGAAATTTTCTACTCATTTTATTAACTTTAGAAGCATAGAGATAGTATTAATTTAGATACTTAAAAGTGACCTGGAATTATAGACATATTATTTTTTCAGAAAATTAGAGAGTAAAAGTATTACAAAGAGTATGAAATGACTTACAGAATCTCCATTTGCTTTCAGATATATATATATATTGCCCTCAGTACTGTCAACTTGATGAACCATGACCAAGTTCAAGTAAATGACTTGAAAGATGCTTTCAGTGACCTCAATATTTCTTTAAAACCTGAAAAATATCAGATGTAAAAAGAAGCACTTGACATTAATGGTATATGCAATTACAATAAGTTGATTTTCCTTTGAGTAGTCTGTTTTTCTCTATCTTTATTCATCACTCCCCTATAATTTTGCATTATCTTAATGGAAAAAGCACTCTTAATGGAACAGTTCTACCATGATTATGAATTTTATATAAAATCCTTTAGTAAGATTAATAGTTTTTTAAAATCTTTATTTTATAGCATCATAAAATATTTTGTGATTTTTATCTTACCTCAGTAACTAGATTAAAGATTTCCATTAAACTATACTTGCTTTGAGCATTTATACTGTAAATCATGGAAGGTACTGTAATTCTGTGAGAAGGTTGTGGTGAAGTAAAATTGTTGATAGATGAATAAGAAGTATTTTCTCTGCTTTACCTGAGATATTTGTGACATTTGACTGAGTGTGAATCCTTAAAACTTTCAGAGAAACTAATAGATAATTTCAAAACTTTAGTAGTTTTTGTGTATGTGTTTTTTATTAATTTAAAATCATTTTCTAAAAGTGTCTTTTTTTAATGTTACTAAAAGAGTGTTGGCATCACTTCATCACTCACTTTGACTGTGGCCTCTGCATGGGACAGTTTCAGGGGCACATTGCATCTATGTGAAAAACAACTCTTGAGATTGTACTTTGCCCAGCATGCGTGGCTATATGTGGCTGACCTCAAGTTTAGTGCCTGTTATGCGTCAGGTATTATGTAATAGGTAGTGTATTCTAAGAAATACAAAATATTTACTTTTGGAAAACTTTAGTAGGTGAGATAAGATATAAAAAATAAGTATATAACAATATAGGAATTTAATATTCAGTGAATTGTGCAGCATTACATAGACAGAGGTAAATATAAGGTATTATAGGCATATACACAATAGAAGTGTAACCCACACAAGTTTGAATAAAGTTAGAACAGTCTTTCTGAAGGAGCTGATATTGGAGTTGAATTTTGAAATATGAGAAGAGTCAGACAAAAATCAGGGATACAGGGGACTGGAAAGAGATAAAAGAGAATACTCAGGAGAAGAGGAAGTAAAAAGAATTGAGATATGCTGTGTACATCTATCAACTCTTTTTGATGAATATAACCATTGTGTACTAAAAGTAAAAAAGAAAATATTTGTAAAATTTGAATGTGCACACACACACACACGCACACACACACACAGGAACTGAAGGAGGGCAAGGTTGAAAACAGAGAGACGTTTTAGAAAAAATGTAACCTGAGTTAAAATTTGTAAATGTTGAACCAAAGCATTGGCTCTAGCAATGGAAAGAAGGGAATAAATATGAAATTGAGGTGGCAGAACCTCATTATTAATTAGGTTAGGGAGGGGGCTGACAATATGTTTCTAACTTAAAGACTTCAGGGGATGTGTTTTAATAAGCTAAAGCATAGGAACAGCATTAGGTTTTGTACAAAGATGAGGAACTTAATTTAGGATGTATTGTATTTGTGGTGCTTGTGCACAAATTGTTGAATATGTGTAATGGACTTTAGCCTAAGCTGTAAATAGAAGCTTGGGAGTAATCAATATACTGTCCATATACAAGAAAATTCAGAAAAAAATCATGGAGTGTAATGAGAAGTAGGCCAAGGACACAGTAGGGCAGGGGGAATGCTAACATTTAAGTAATGGTGCAGAGAGTAGTTTATAAAGAAATCTAATGAGTAAACAATATCATAGGAAGGAAACCAAGAGGAAGCTATATCAATGAAACAAAAGGAAGAGAGACTTCAAAAGAGAATCATGTTACATAGGACAAAAATTAAAAAGTGTTCATTTGTTTGGCAATAACTAGGTAACTTGGAAAGAGCAGTTTCAGTAGTGGCCAGAAGGAGCAGTACTTTGAGGTATGTGGAATAGATAGGTTGAATAATAGCATTTCTTTTTCAGAAGTTAGGTTCTGAAGAAAAAAGAAGTACATAGAGGGGAAAGCAGGATCAAAGAAAAGCTTTTTGGTAATTACATGTCAGAACTGGGTTCATTTCTATTTATCCTTTATCATTTTCTGTTTGTACTTTTCCTCACTCAAATGAGAAAAACCACATGGTATTGAAGCTGTGTGTCTGGTTTATTTCATGCAACACTGTATTTTCCAGGTGCATCCATTTTCTTACAGATGTCTCAAATGTGTCATTCTTTACAGCTGACTAGTATTCCATTATATAGATACTACATTTGCTTTGATGGATCCCGTCATTTGTTGATGGATATACAGGCCTACTTTCAGGATTTAGTTTTATGAATTGTGCTGCTATAAACATTGGTATGCATATATTGTGGTAGTGTGGGGATGATATTTAGCAGGGGTGTTGCTGGGTCATATGGAATTTCTAGTTTCTGTTCTTTGAAAAATCTCCATACAGTTTTCCATAAAAGTTGTACTAGTTTGCATTCTCACCAACAATGCAGGAGGGCTCCTTTTTCACCAAGGCCATGCCAATCTTTATTGTTTGCTCTCCTAATGATGTCCATTCTTTCTGAAGTGAGATGGAACTTAGTGTTGCGTTAAGTTGCATTTCTGTAATGGCCAGAGATGTTGAACATTTTTTCATATATTTGTTGACCATTTGTATTTCTTCCTCCATAAAATGTTCATTTCTCTTCCCCATTTTTTGACTGGGTCTTTAATTGTAGGTAGTTTAATTTTTTTTTTAGTTCATTGTGTATTCTAGATATTAGTCCTCTGACAAGAAAAACCTGGCAAGATTTTTTCCCATTTTGTAGGTTGTCTCTTCAGTCTACTGATTGATTGTTGCTATTTCTTGTGTGACTGAGGTTCTGTTTTTTTTTTTTTTTTTGATACTGGGGATCAAATTCACCACCTTACACTTGCTAGGCAGGTGCTTACACCACTGAGCTAAATCCCCAGCTCCTGAGGTTCTGATTTGAAAATCCTTTACTATATCTGTGTGCTCAAGTGATGAATCTCTTGCAGTAGGGAAGTGGCCCAAGGGAACAAGGATGAGGAGTGAGGAGGAACCTAATATCCCCAATGAATGTAAACAACTGTATGCTGTAATGTGAGCTGAGACAAATAATATCAACAAGCATGAAAAAGGGAAAAGGGGAAAGAAGAGAACTTAAAAAAAAAAGCTGTAATATGTATACATAACCACTTCCCAAGGTGATTGAAAACGGCATGAATTGCAAACATATAGTAATAAAATTTAAAAAGTATATAAAAAAGAACTAGTTTTAACAATCAATAGGATTTGGATAGATATGCATAGACAGCATTCTGAATAAAAGTGTACACAGGAGAGAAAATCATACAATGCTTTATGGGGTGGTAAATAAACCAATAGTAGATGGTTTCTATGTTTCTTGATCTATTAATTTGTCTTTATACTGTTTTTTTCTTTACAGAGAATGGAAATGTTTCTCAAAAGGCTGCCCTTTTAGCACTGAAAAGCAATAAGCGTTTTCAATATTTTAGAGGTGAGAATATGGCGAAGTTATCTACAAATATAGAATATAGAATAATTGGTGAAAGTGATGGTCCAGGGGCCAAGGATTTAGCTCAGTGTTGTAAGTGCCTGCCTGGCAAGTGTGAGATTGTGAGTTTGATCCCTGGTACCAAAAAAAAAAAAAAAAGTGATGGTCTATTTACATGACTGTAATATTGAAAAAATGATACACAATTAATAGTTTAGTTCAGATTAAGGTGAACTTTTACCTTCACTTAAATCTACTTTCAAACATTACTTATTATTAATTAAAGAAAATCATGTGTCTTCCAATAAAAGAAGCTGAAAAGTTGACAGCAAGAAAGAATTTGGTTTTCTGATTAATTATACATTCCCACAGATCATAAGTAAAAGAAAATATAAAGGTATAGTTGCAAAAATGTCCTTCTTATCTACTTTCCTATTTTTCCAATTCCAATTCCTGTCTCCCAATAATTAACCATTGTAATTAGTTTCTTATGGAGGTAATATTTGGAGACTTTTATGAATATTAAAGAAATGAGGAAAGTATATTTGATGGTAAGCCTTTTAGGCTGAGTGACCAAACTGCAACCCCCAAGCCCACTTATTAACTGCAAAGTGCCAGCACTGCAGTTAAACCTGAATGCTTGGCTGCTGGGGAGATGCTGGCATATGGTGGCTCATGTGCTGACAGAGAGGGCTCTGCTTGCCCACTGTGGTACATGTGATATAGGTTTGCCACCATTGTTCTATATCCTTGGATTTAAACTTTAACGTTATATTTTATATTGATATCAGAACAAAGAGCTTTCTCATTCTTTTTTATCAAGTTGCATAGAGAATATGAAATTTTCTCATAGCATCTTAGAATCAGTGATCCAACCAGTTTGGCCTTATCTTTTAACTGTTGCACCAAGAAACATTTTTTGTAGTATTGCATGATGACTGGTCTTTATGACATAGCTTTCAAATCTTTGAAGATGATTGTGAAAACAGATTATTTTATGTGCTTATCGAAATTCTTCTCTAGCTTTTATTGTCATTCTAAAGAGCATCTTAGGGGTAAATATGTCCATAGTTTTAATTCATAGTGTCTAACAATGTATGTTATTTCAGGGCCTGTTAGGAAAGGGGCTGTATAGCTGGAAATAAATGACTTCAACTGTATTTGCAACCTCTCCCCAAGGCTTACCTTACATCCTGTGCTCTGCCTCCTGTCAGATCAGCAGAGAGGCTAAGATCCTCATAGGAATATGAGTCCTACTATGAACTGTATATGCAAGAGATCTAGGTTGTAAGCTTATGAGAATCTGATACCAAAAAAGGCCCCCAATCCTTTGCCCTCACCTTGCAGTCTGTGAAAAAATTGTCTTCCACAAACTTGAAACATGTCCCTATCTCTAATACCAAAAAAAAGTTTGGGACCATGATTTTAGTTGGTTTGGCTTCAAATAATATCATACTGCTTTGTTAGTGAAAATATTACTATACATTCACATGGTATTTAATGTTTTACCTGGCACTGTAGTATATTCATTGTGACTCTCCTACTAAGTAGGGATTTTATAATCAAGAATGAAAAAGGCAAAGCTTAAAAGATATGGTGTCCCCTCTAGGATCCTCTAGCAAGGATTAGATTCTAAGTTCAGGATAAATTTACATAGGTTGTAAAAGTCTAAGGTTTTAAAATTTTTTATGTTTTTATTAGTACTTGATTGCAGTACATAATGATTATATGCCTCATAGTGTTGGAGGAATGATTATATGTAAAAAACACTTGTATAAGATAACAAACATAGATATTTCATGATCAGTTAGAGGACTCTGACCAAGTTGTTGTTCTGCTATTTCTGCTAAATTTAATTGACCCTGACAGTGTCTACAGCCCAGCTGCAGATGAGCACTAAGTCAGAATAATTGCCTATACCTTAGGGCATCCTGGCCTGATTTGTGTTCATTCAGCAAAGGCCCTCTCTCTATTATGGTAATGCCCATAATGTGCTCATTCTCTAAGAGCCCACTCCCCTGTTTCCTGGAGTGTTTCTATTCTTTCAAGACTAGCCTATCTGTGTATATATGATTCAATGTATGTAACCAATCATGTAATGTTTTGTCACCTGCTTTGTACCACCCACTTCTAATTCTATACAGACTAAACTCCTTCCAGATTGAGGGCCATCGATGTGTGCAATTATCTTGCAACAGATTAAATGCTACCTTCTTATCTCCTCGGAACAAAGAGTCTTCCTTTTGGCTTGGTTTGGTTTAGCTTAGCTTGGGAAGTTTCCTGCAACAATAGGAAGAGGGTACTTGTACATTTCACGTGTTAATTCTTTTTTCCCCTGCACCCTTCACTTCCTCTTTCTCCCTTCCTACCCTCTGCCTTCATCTCTTGGGACCCTTTCCTTTCACAAAAGATCTATCTCCCTATTTCCTGTTATGTACCTTTTATTTTGGTGTTTATTTATATTTTGGGTTTATCATATAAAAGAAACCATATGACAATTAACCTTATGTGTCTGATTTAATTTAGTTAACATTGTGGTCCAAAGGTGAATTCATTTTCCTACAAATGACTCCAGTTTATCCCTCTTTATGAATTGGCAATATTCCATTGTATATAAAAACCACATTTTCTCTATTTATTCATCTGTTGATGGAAATATAGGCTGCCTCAAAGATTTGGCTATTATGAATTGCAGTACTATAAACATGGGTATGCTTGTATCACTGCAGTGTTGTTTTTGGGTAACTGCTTCTAAAAGTGACTCATCAATTAAATGTTACCAGATTCTGGATTGCTCTCCTATCCTCCCAGAGTTAGATTCCAGATTCTTCTCATCTTGAACAAAGAATTGAATAAAGCAAACCAAAAGCAGTGGCTAAGCATATTTGAAAAAGTAAAAATGAAGAGTGTGAGGGTCGAGATGCCCGCCGCGTGTAGGAAGACCCCAACAGACGCCTTCTCATGCAATTGGCAAGGGGTCTTTATTGTCCAAGCATGCATGGGGTTCACTGAACACGCAGGAACAGAGAGCCTCGAGTTGAGCCGGAGCGGGGCTTTTAAGCTATAGAACAAAGGGAGGAAGGGCTTTGGCAAGCGTGGTTACAGAAGCAGAAGGCATTGGTTAGTTTAAAAGGCTTTTTACATTCATTGGAGGAGACAACCATAGGGAGGTCTAGAGTTGGGCGGCACATAGGGAGGTCTAGAGTTGGGCGGCGGAGGGTGCTTTCTAATAGGGGCTCTATATCTCAAGAAAGGTACATTCCATAAATTTCTTAGCCATGAGAGGGGGCTGTTTTAAATTCCTCTTACAAAGAGCACTGGAAAAACTGGCTCTGCAGAATGATCTTAGTGAAAAGTGGAAAAAGCAAGATAAAAGAACACCCTGAAGAAAGAAGAGTGGAATCAGGAGGAAAGTCATGATAGCAACAGTGGCTTTTTATCCTTCCAAATCTGGAGGAAACCCATGAGAACTTCTACATATGGGTCCTGAGAGGCAGTGCTGGTATCCCACACATCAGACTGCTGTCAGGTCTAGGCCATCCTGGAGCCCTCAAGTCCACATTCAGGGCTTGGGGCTGCTCTGAACATGTGGCCCAGGTTCTTGTAATTAGCGAGTCATGTCTGCTTCCTCAGCCAGCTTTGCCACTCTCTGATCTCCTGTGAGTTCTTATGTCAGTATAATGTCTTTAATTCTTTTGGAATGAAACTTGAAAGGAGAATAACTGGTCAAAAGGAACTTCTGGTTTGAGTTTTTTGAACAACCTCCATCCTGAGTTGCATAATGGTTTTACTAGAATGCATTCCCATCAACAATGTGTAAGAGTTCCTTTTCCACATATCCTTTCCAGCACTTTATTTTTTAAATTTAGACAGAATATGGCTATGCCTTTCAGGCTGGCCTTGAACCCACTACAGAGCCCAGGTTGGCCCAGAACTCATGATGAGCCTTCTGCCTCAGCCTCCCGAATGCTGGAATTACAGGTATGTGCCACCTCAACCTTCCTTCATTTGTTATTATTTGATTTCTTGATGATAACCATTCTTCCTGGAGTGAGATGAAACCTCAGTATTGTTTTAATTTGCATTTCTGTTGTGGCCTGAGATGCTGAATGTTTTTTCATGTATTTATTGGCCATTTGTATTTCTTTTGAGATGTGTCTGTTCATTTCAATTGCTCATTTTTTTGGGTTTGGGTCTTTCATTTCAGGGGGCTCTAATTTTTTTGAATTCTTTTAATATTCTAGATATTAGCCCTCTGTCTGAGGAATAGCTGGCAACTTTTTTCCCCATTTTGTTAGTTGTATTTTCACTTTTTTTGTTGTTTCTTTTTTGTACAGAAGCTTTTTAATCTGTACATGATTCCATTTGTGGATTCCTGATGTTATTTCTTTTGCAATGGGCATTGCAATCAGAAAGTTTGCCTATGGTTGTGACTTCAAGAGTGTTACCTATTTTATCTTCCAACATGTTGTTTCTGTTTTAACATTTAGATCATTGATCCATTTTGATTTTAGTTTAATACATGATGAGATATATGGGTCTAGATTCAATGTTCTGCATGTGAATAGTCATTTTTGCCAGCATTACATGTTAAAGAGGCTTCCCTCCAGCACATGTTTTTGGCCCCTTTGTGAAACACAGCAAAATGTGCCTGTGATTGTTTCTGCATCCTGTATTCTGTTTCATTGAGCTGCATGTTCATTTTTTTTTTTACAAATATCATGTTATATTTATTACTATAGCTTTGGGTTATAACAAAATCTAGATATGTGATGCCTTCTGCTTTGCCTTGTTACCCAGGATTACATTTGTTATTCTGGATCTCTTCCTGTTCATTATGAATTTTAGGATTTTGAAGAGAGGAATTCAGTGAGGAATGTGAAGAATCCTGTGAGGAATGCTATCATTTTGATTAATGTTGCATTAAATCTGTTTTTGGTGAAAGTTTTTGTATCTTCAATGTAGATGATTTTGTGGTCTGTGAATAATGATAATTTAACTTTCATTACAAAATGTTTCCCTTTTTATCTTTTGCCTGATTGCTTTAATGTTTTGAGCACTTTATTGAACAGTAGTGTGATAGTGGGTATCTTTGTCTTGTTCTTGATTTTACACTTGATCTTAGACCAAAGATCAAGAAGCAATGTTGCTGATTTTAGAGGGAAAGCTTTCAGTCTTTCTCCCATTTAACATCACATTGGTAGTAGGTTTGTAATAAATGACTATTATCAGATTAATATATGATCCTCTATACCTATTTTTCAGGGTTTTTATCATGAACAGATGTTGGATTTTGTAAAAGCCTTTTTTCTGCATCTATTGTAATGATCATGTGATTTTGCCCTTACATCTGTTTGTGTGATATTTTACATTTATTGGTTTGCATATGTTGAACAGTCCTTGCATTCCTGAGTGAAAGCTATTTGGTTATGATGATTTGTTGCATTCTTTTTGCTATTATCTAGAGGATTTTTGCAACTATTTTCTTTGTAAAGACTGGTCTGTGGTTTTTTGGGGGGGAGGGGCTCCTTTTGTGGTTTTAGAATCAAGGTGACAGTAACTGTCAGGAATGACTTTGACAGTACTCCTTCACTTTTAATTTCATTAAAGAGTTTGAAAAGTATTGTTAGGTTTTCACTGAAGTTCTTGCAGAATTTAGCAGTGAATTCATCAGGTCCTGGACTTTTCTTATATATAAGTTTTAAAATGAGAGCTTCAATTTTATTGCCTGTTATTATATTATTTAGGATTTGAATATCTTCTTGATTCAGTTTTGGTAATCATATGTATCTAGGAATCTATCCATTTTTTTGAATTTGCTGTACCTTTGAAGTGCAAGTTTTCAAAATAGTGCTACTGATATTCTGGATTTCAGTGGTGTCCATTGTGTCATTTCTAATTGCATTAATTCTTTTGTGTGTGATTAGCAATGTTTTCTCTCAAAGAACCACCTCTTCAATTCATTCACTTTTTTTTAAGTTTAACTGTATTAACATGATCACGACAAGGCCCTGATTACTTTTTATAAATTTTATTTTAAAGAGAATAAAACTAAACAAAATGAAACAGAATAAAGCCAATCAAAACAAAACAATGAGAGTGCTACAGAACTTTAAAAGAAGATAATAGAAAATCAATAATGGCTACCATATTGTCTCATGTTATCTTCAAAATAGCCACCCATACCGTAAGACATAATAAAATCAAACAAACAGAACAGAATAAAACCAATCAAAACAAAGCAATGAAAGTGATACAGGACATCAAAATAAGATAATAGGAAATCAACAATGGCTTACCACAATATATCTTGTTATCTTCAAAATAGCTGCCCATGCCATCAGACATAATAGAATCTAACAAAAGAAAACAGAATAAAACTAAACCAAACAATAAAAACAATACAGGACTTCAAAACAAGGTAATAGGAAATTAACAATGGTTTCCACCATCCCTTTTTAGATATTTCTTCCCTTTTTACCTTCACAATAGTTATTTATTTATGCCTGTTTGAGACAGGGTCTCCCTGTGCAGGGTCTCACTATGTCTCAGGCTGATTTTGAGATCACTTTGTAGTCTAGGCTGGTCTTGAACTCACAATGATCCTCCTGCCTCAACTCCTGAGTGCTGGAATTACAGGCATGTGCCACTGCACCCAGACACATTACTTATTGTACATTTTGGATCTCACTGACTTCTTCAGTTTTTTTTCCTCTGTAATTTTAAAGGGAATAAAGCAGAGCAATAAAATAAATCAAAACAGTGATGAGAGAGTACAGTTACTATATTGCATACTGTTGTCCTCTAAATAGTTGCTCAGCTTTAGGTTTGCAAAGTTAGTCAAACAATATTGTTCTTTGTAATCAGCTGGCTGCTCATAGGGTGGGGTAGGGGTGGGGCACTGGCCAGCTCACAGGCTGGGGCTTAGTGTCTATCTTGGCTTTCCCCAATCTGTGCTCTGAATGGCTCACAGGTAGGGGCTTAGTCAAGATGGGCACTAAGCCCTCACCTGTGATGGGGCCCTGATTTTTACATCTTGCTGCCAAGTGGCTCTGATTTGAATGTGTTATATTCCCACTGACTTGTATGGCTGTCCCATTGGGAAGCATGGGGTAGTCTCATTGGGTCTCATTGGGTGGTACCACCCAGCTTGCACTGTTGGTACAAGCTGGTGTTAATGTCTTCTCTGATATTTACAATTTCTTTCCGGTACTAGGTTTGAATTTGGATTGTTCTTGCCTTTCTGGGACTCTGAGATTAACTAACTAACTAAGATTAAGTTATTTATTTGGAATTGCTGTGATTTTCTGATGTGGGCATTTATAGTTATAAACTTCTCTCTTAGGACTGCTTTCATTAATTCCACATAGGTGCTGGTATATTGTACTGGCATTATTGTTTTATTCTAGAAAATAATTTCTTTGATTTTTTTCTCTTGTTCATTGATTACTCAAGAATGTGTTAATTCCTTGTGTTTGCATACTTTCTGTAGTTTCTTTTACACTGATTTCTACTTTCATTGTTCTGTGATCTGATAATGTCTTCTCTTTTCCATCTACTTAAACATGTTTAGGGGGCCTCTGGGAACTGAGTGGAAGCCTACATCAGGCATAGGCTGCCCAGGACCTCCACCATGGGCCTGCCCTGCCTCTGGAAACTTAGCGGAAGCCTGCACCAGGCACAAGCTGCCCAGAACCTTCACCTTGGGCCCGCCCTGCCTCCGGGAACTGAGCAGAAGCCTGCATCAGCAGTAAGCTGCCCAGAACTTCCATCGTGCCACCTTGCCACTGGGAATTTAGCAGAGGCCTGCATCAGGGGTAAGCTGCCCAGAACCTCCACTGTGGGCCTGCCCTGCCACCTGGAACTCAGTGTAGGCCTGCCTCAGGTGTAAGCTACCCTGAACCTCCCCTGTGGCCCTGCCCAACCACCGGGAACATCGAGGAGGACCGCCAAGACTGAAAACTGCCCTGGACTGCTACAGATGGGCCCGCCCTCCCACCTGGAACAGCAGAAGATCTCAGTGGTATACAGTTAAAGTGAGAAAATTTGGAAATTTGCTCCCAGGTGGTGAACTTTGGACTACACCGGATTGACTGTATCAATGTGGTGAGTATACCCCTAAAATAGAGGTGTACAGGGGATAAATAGAGCCAGTAGTAAAACCCCCTCCCACTAACTGTAAGACTTTGGTGTGTCTGAAAAGAGTGTGTGATACCTTCCTACACATAGAAAACACCAGGCAGAGTGAAAATGACAAAACAGAAAAGCAAAATGCAGTCTCAAACATATAGTTCACCAGAAGCAAGTATAGGAGACATTGAAATAGAGGACCCCAAAAGTAACACACCAGGAATCTCAGAAAAGAGAGCCAGTGAAATAAAAAAACAACTGCATCAGGCTATAGAGGAAATCAAGTTAGAAGTAGTCTCCCATGTAAAGATAGAAATAACAACTTTAGTAAAGGAGTTGTTGAATGCAGCTAAAGAAGAACTAGAGAAAAAAGTGCATGAGCATGGGAAACTGATTGAAACTTTGAATGAACAATATAGAAAACAAGCAGAATTTATGAAACAAACTCAAAGAGACATCCAAGAAACAAAAAATTCCATTGAAAGCATGCAAAACTGCCTAAAGGAAGCTGAGTATAGGATTTCAGACCTTGAGGACAAGATCACAGTTAGTGATCAGGAAAGGATAGAACTTTTAAAAATAACAAAGCAGCATGAAATGACAATCCAGAAGCTTCATGATGATGCCAAGAGCAATAATATAAGAATAATGGGCATTAGCGAAGATACAGGAGTCCAGGCAAATGACATACATAAAGTATTTACAGAAATAATAGCAGAAAATTTCCCAAACATGGGGAAAGAATCTGATATGCAGATAAGTGAGGCCTATAGAACACCAAACAGTCACAATCAACATAAATTCACACCCAGACACATAATAATTAAGATCTCAGACATACAGCATAAAAACAGAATATTAAAAGCTGTCAGAGAAAAGACACAACTCACCTATCAGGGAAAGCCCATTAGAATCATGGCAGACTTTTCAGCACAAACCCTCAAGTCAAGAAGAGCTTGGAGTGAGATATTTCAAGCCCTGAAAGAAAACAACCTTCAACCCAGACTGATGTACCCAGCAAAACTTTCATTCAAATTTAATGGAGAAACAAGATACTTCCATGACAAAGAGCAACTGAGGAAATTCATGTCCACCAAACCAATCCTAGAAAGAGTACTGAAAGACATACTAGACAGAGATAAAAATGACCACAATCCCAAAACAACAACAGAAAGAAACGTCCAGGTAGGATAAGCAATTAAATAAGAGGAAAAGCAGAAAGAAACAACTGGAACATAACATGGCAAAGTCAAGCCAGTACATATCAGTGCTATCCATAAATATAAATGGCCTCAATTCACCTATAAAAAGAAATAGATTGACAGAATGGATCAAGAAACAGGACCCCACAATATGCTTTATACAAGAAACACATCTGACCCAAAAGGAAGCTCAGAGAATAAAACTCAAAGGATGGAAAACAGTATTCCATGCAACAGGAACTCAGAAAAAAGCAGGGGTAGCTATTCTATTTGCAGACAACGTGAACTTTAAACCTAAAATGATTAAAAGAGATAGAGAAGGTCACTACATACTTGTTAGTGGTAAAATTCAAGAGGAAGAACTAACAATTATAAATATATATGTCCCAAATATAGGAGCACCCAACTATATAAGACAGATACTAATGGACATGAAAAACCAAATACACAAGAACACAATTATAACAGGAGATTTTAACAGCCCATTGTCACACAGAGATAGATGAACTCGACAAAAAGTCAGCAAACAAATAACAGAACTGAATCAAACGTGTGAGCAATTGGACTTAGTAGATGTTTACAGAGTATTCCACCCAACCACATCAGAATACACATTCATCTCAGCTGCACATGGGATGTTCTCCAAAATAGACCATGCATTATCCCATAAAACATTCTTAAGTAAATGCAAAGGTATTGAAATCATACCATACATAATATCTGACCATAGTGCAATGAAATTGGAAATTAATGGCAAAAGAAATTGTAAAACCTATATAAATACATGGAAATTAAATAACAGCCTTTTGAACAACCAGTGGGCTGCAGATGAAATTAAAGAAGAAGTAAAACAATACCTACAATTCAATGAAAATATAGAAACAACATACTGTAATCTGTGGGATGCAATGAAAGTGGTCTTAAGAGGCAAATATATAGCAATAAAGTGTCATATCAAGAAAACAGAATGAGCACAAATAAACAACCTAATGCTCCATCTCAAGCTTCTAGAAAAAGAAGAGCAAGCTAAACCCAAAGCTCATAGAAGAGAGGAAATTGTAAAGATTAGAGCAGAAATCAATGCAACTGAAACTAAAAAAAATACAAAGAATTAATTAATCAAAAAGTTGGTTTTTGAGAGAATCAACAAAATTGACAAACCCCTAGCTAACCTTATCAAGAGAAAGAAAGAAAAAAACCCAAATTCATGCAATAAGAACTGAAAAGGGAGAAATTACTACAGATCCCATGGAAATTCAAAAGATCATGAATACCTACTTTGAAAATCTCTACTCACATAGAGTGGAAAACACAGAGGAAATGGACAGATTTCTAGAAACATAT
>PVLA01004205.1:0-184368 GCA_004027455.1 Hydrochoerus hydrochaeris | reverse complement strand
AGAAGGGAGAGGAGAGGCAAAGAGAGAGAACAGCTACTTTTCTGCCCTTATTTTCTAGATGAAGAAGCCAGGAACATGGGAGTTTAAATTTCACAAGGTAATAAAGTGTGAACTAACTTGAGATCTCTATACAGACCAGCTAATCTGGAGCCTGAACTCCATGTAGGATTTATTTTCACAGAGGGGCTGGAGCCTCCCCCCTGCCCATTTTCCTACCTCTTCAAGTACTTAGCAGCAGTACCTCCTCAAGTAGCGGTACTTAGCAAAGAACAAGCCAGTTCACACGCAGGTAACTCAACTAAACTGTCTCCCAAGTGCAAGAGAAGCCTGCCAAGAAAAGAAAATAGCCAGCTACACAAAAATGCATGCCAGCCACCTGTAATACTAACTCAATCTGTGATTCTTATGTGGAAACGAAAGGTGACAGGCACAGGAGAACACATGAACACAGGATCAAGATAAAGTCACTAGGAAGCTGATTCTTGTAAAAGATAACAATGACAAAATATGTGTGTCTCAAATTTTTATTAGAATTTCTGTACTCATTCATGTACCAACTGTTCATTGACAAGACTCTGAGTTTTAGTACTAATGTCATGATGATGCCTCTGTGTGTCCCCCAAAAAGCATAGCAGCTGCCCCTATGAAGCTTATTCAAAATTACAATGCATTATTTTTTTTTATTTAAAGAGGAAAAAAAACATGTAAAGGGTAGAGATAATACAAAATTTCAAAAAAAAGATAAACAATAAGAAATCACTAGTTGATAGATTACATATTGTCCTCTTAGAAAATAGTTGCTCAAGTTACAAAATTAAAGCATACAAAGTAGATATTCAAACAGTGAGACTGTAAACAGCTACACATGCATGAGTCTCTACATGTATTTCTATCCTTTCTGTATTAGAGGGAAAAACAAAACTTAGCAAGATAAAACAAAACAAATTCCTATAAAAACATGAAACCAAAAAGTCGTATAAAACCATAATACAAGGTGATCTACAATGATTACTGTGTTGTTTCTTATTATCTTCAATAGAATTGTCTATATCATCAGGCATAATTGAATATAGCAGTATATAACAATATTAGTAAAAATAAAACATTGTAGACAGTATAAAACTTCAAAGGCAGGTAATAATCAAACCACAGTGGATATTCTAGTGAATCTTCAGTGCAGTTGGCTATACTCTCAGACTTGATACTATCAATCATAACAGCTTTGAATAAAATCTATCAATACAAAACAGCAATCTAACAGATGAGATTTGATTACAATCAGTCATGGTAAAACAGTGTAGGTTTTACAGAGCCTTATATTAAGTTAATAGAAAATTAAGGATGATTACCATATTATATCCTGTTATTTTTGGGATTAGTGTCTGTGCCCTCAAATCTAGTACAGGTAGAATGACTGGAACAGAATATAATCCATCTAAGCAGAGTAGTGTGAGTAATGTGGGTTTTAAATCCTGTTGCACTATTAACAATTTAGTGTATCAAGGCCATCTATGTTAGAGTTTCTAGTTATCCTTCTCTGCCTCATTTCTGCTATCCTATTTTTCTGCCTTTGTTTGTCTAGTTTTCTCCCTCATTCTACTGCTTGCCCCACTCACTGAGGCCTTTCTGCCATTATTCCTAAAATCCTCGTACTTTTTTTCTCTCTCTCTAGATTGTCCTTCAGTGTTCTCCATAGGGTTGGATTGGGGGGTCACAAACTCCCCCAGTTCCTCTTTGTGATGGAAGCATCTTGTTTCTCCATTAATTTCTAGTGACAGTTTTGCAGGGTACATCAATCTGGGCTGGAGGTTATCTTCTTTCAAGGCTTGAAATACTTCACTCCAAGCTCTTCTTGATCTGATGGTCTGTGTTGAGAAGTCAAGCCATGATTCTGATGGGCTTACCTTTATAGGTAATATATTTCTTTTCTCTGATGGCTTTTCATATTCTGTTTTTATATTGAATTTCTGGTATCTGATTATTATATGTCTGGGTGTAGCTTTGTTTTGGTTGTAGGTGGCTGGAGTTTGGTATGCCTCAAATAACCAAATGTCATTTTCTTTTCCCATGGTTGGGAAGTTTTCCTTAATTATTTCTGTGAACAGCCTTTGTAATTCACCTGTATGTATTCCTGCTTCTTTGTTCACATTTCTTATTCTTAAATTGTAGATTCTCTTGTCATCTTCTACCTTTGTATTGTTATTGCCTGTTTCCTTGTTATTTTTAAGAGATCTTTCCTTTCATGATCACACATTGCAAACTTGTCTTCAAGTTTTGATAGTTTATCCTTAGTTTCTTTTAAGGCATTTTGCCATCTTTCGATGGAGTTTTTATTTCCTGGTAGTCTCTTTGAATCTGCTTCATGCATTCTACATTTTCTTTATAGTCTTTATTGAATGTTTCTCTTCTTTTTTTGTGTTCCTCCCTTCTTCTGTCTGTATCTTTCTGAGAGATGATTCCTGAGAGCATTTCGTTTATTACTCTACTCATATCTTGCTTTACCTGATTTAATATTTCAGTTTTGAGCTCATCTACAAGGTCCTGAAGACATCTCTTAATGTCCATTGAAGCCATGTCTGATGTTGCGTGTTTGCCGCCCTCAGTCTCCCTTGTTTTTCCCTCTCCTAGATCAGGGCTCTCAGGGTTCTGGGCTGGGGGCCTCCTCCTGCCTCTCTCTCCTGTCATGGTCCTGGCTTCCTCCACACAGTTTACAGTGTAGGTCCCAGCCCCATTCCCTGTTGGCCACGTTTCCTGCGAAGCATGCTGGTGAGGGACCTCTGCCCTCTCCTGCCTGCCCCTCCCCACCAGGCCAACCAAACTTCAGGGGCCTTCACCCAGTTAGTGCGTGCTAGGTGCAGGGAATCAATTTGGGATGGCTCATTGGGTCCCGGCCAGGGGCACGGCCCAGTCCAAGCAAATTCCCCGAATCTGCTCTGGGGAGTGAGCAACCAAGTGAAGTCACTGTCACTCCCAGTTCCCTTCCCTTCCCTTCCCTTCTCTTCCCTCCCCTCCCCTCCCCTCCTCCTGCCCAGTTCCAACATGTTTCCCATTTGGTTGTGCCCTTCCCGTGGCGGGGGTCTCATTCCCAGCACTGACCATGGATTAATGAAGGTCCCTTCGCTGGCTCCGCTCTCTGCTGGGCTCACCAACCCCTGACTTGAGCACTGCTATGGTTTCTGTGAATGGTGGCAGGAACGAATTTTTGGCAGCTCTGCCGGCTGGTGCAGATTCAAGCCAGTGCAAATTCAGGCCAGCGCACACTTGGTGGGCCAGAGTGAAAACGCTGTGTCCTGTAATTTTTAGCTGTTTCAGTTGTAGTCCCAACGTGTTTGATGAGCTTTTTTTACATTTTAATTTCTTCCTGTGTCAAGAGGATCCATCTCCCTCTGTCTGGGTCTCTCCAGGGTGTTTTATTCTGGCGTATGAGTTGTTTCTCACGGGAGGCTTTGTATTGTGTTGCTCACTGATCGGCCATCTTCACTTCTTCCTCATCCCCATTTTAAAATGAAGAAATGTAGCACCCTACTCAAGGTCATGCTGCTGGACTGAGTGGTACAGATGTGTTATAAGTGTAGATAGTCTGTCCATAATCCTATTGACAATACTTTGCTAGTGTATCACCCTACAATGACTTCATGTACTATCCTTTACAAAAAAAATTTCATGTTCACTTATTTAAGTCTTACTATTGTACTT
The DNA here is from genome assembly GCA_004027455.1 of Hydrochoerus hydrochaeris. Taxonomy (NCBI): domain Eukaryota; kingdom Metazoa; phylum Chordata; class Mammalia; order Rodentia; family Hydrochaeridae; genus Hydrochoerus; species Hydrochoerus hydrochaeris. The sequence goes on along the minus strand of PVLA01004205.1, from coordinate 180,672 downwards.
TCATGTAAGGAATATTCTTCTCATTTAATGGAGGAAGAAATTGAGGCTTAGGTTGTAGCAAGCTCAAGTCCTCCCAGCTGGTTAGCAGCAAATAGGACTAAGCCAGGTCTGTCAGACTTCAAGTCCGCTATTCTTTCTGTCACAGTGCAACTGCTGGTAGCTACTCAAACCCCACGCTGTCTTCCTGGTTCTCATCCCCACCCCAACAGATACCTCAAGTACCCCTTTTGTAACATATTTCCCTCTCAACTATGTTCTCAGTCAAACCTCCTATCACTTGGTCTTTGATTTGAAATGATCTTGCAAATTAATTCATGACATTAAGCATTATCCTGTCCATAAAAAAATCATAATACAACATGGAATTTAAATTGGAGAAATAACACTTTAAAAGTAAATAATACCCAAGAGTATTTACCTATGTCAAAATGTATCAAATTACACACTTAAAATATGTACAATTTATTCTATGTTTATTATATTTCAATAAATTTGTGTGTGTGTGTTTTTTAAGCAGGGCCTCAAGTAAGTGATGAGCCAGAAAAACAGGAATACAGAAGTTTTCCAAGGGCTCTGTCATCTTACCATAGACCTGGCTGACCACACAGGAAGACTCTTCCGTCCCTTTCTAGAGAAATCTACTTGGCTTTAGGAGTCAGATGAAAGTGTAATTTTGATCTATCCTTGTTTAAGTTCTATAATTACCTTCTTCCCAAGAAGGAAGTGGTAGGCAGGCCTAGTCTCATGTACTAGGAGAGAGAGCATGAATTATTTCTTTCTCTCCTAGCTTCCATTCCTATGCTTCCTACAAGACAGAACAACCGATGAGCTGACTGGAGATGCTCCCAGGCCAGCAGCACAACAAAACCACTAAGGAGCCAATTAGTAATTAAAATAGTGAGATTACATAGACCTCAAGAGGAGAAGTTAGAAGATCTAATACCCTAAATCCACATGTAAACAATTGTTATAGTGAAACAGAGGGAAGAAAAGAATAAAAAATAACCATGCATCTGGTCACTAGTAGCACTATGTACCTACACTCTAAAACAACAAAGGTTAAGCCAGGAATAGTGTTGCACGCCTGTATGGCTGAGGCAGGAGGATTGCCTTGAGTTCAAGGCCAGCCTGGGCTACATAGAGCAACTCTATTTTAAACACAAATACAGAAACAACAACAATAACAACAACAACAACCAAAAACCACCACAGGTTATATAATGTTATGTGGTCAGCATTTAACGAGTACTTTAACTTCATAATTTCTTTGGAAAAGAAACCATGTGTTACAGTACAAGGTGTTCAACAATGGTTACTGTGTTGTCTCTTATTATCTTCAACAGAATTGTCTATATCATCTGGCATAATTGAATATAGCAGTATAATTGAATATAGCAGTACATAACAATGTTAGTAAAAATAAAACATTGTAGACAGTGTAAAACTTCAAAGGCAGGTAATAATCAAACCAGAGTGGATATTCTAGTGGATCTTGTCATCTTAGGTGCAGTTGCCTATACTCTCAGACTTGATACTATCAATCATAACAGCTTTGAATAAAATCTATCAATACAAAACAGCGATCTAACAAACCAGATTCGATTACGATCAATCATAGTAAAACAGTGTAGGTTTTACAGAGCTTTAGATTAAGTTAATAGGAAATTAAGGATGATTACTGTATTATATCCTGTTATTTTTGGGATTACTGTCTGTGCCCTCAAATCTAGTACAGGTAGAATGACTGGAACAGAATATAATCCATCTAAGCAGAGTAGTATGAGTAATGTGGGTTTTAAATCCTGGTGCAGGATTTGGAGCGAGGAATTCTGGGGCACTGTGGCACACTGGGGTGACTTCAGAGAACAGTCATGTACTGTGCATAGCTCAAAGCTAGACAAAAGGATTTTGAAAGTTTTCACCATGAAAAAAATGATAAACATGAGGGGGTAGACATGTTTGACCTGTCCGAGAATTATATGAAGTGTACATGAACCAAACTTTTTAATTTATTCGTGACATAAAGAGAAAAAAGTATAAATGGCCCATAAACCAGATTGTCATGGGAATGACTAACTCTCAGTGGAGTTAGTTTATTAAGCATTTTCATTGTCACACTACAGCTTTACATTACTCTTTAAAATTAATGGAATGGTCACTCTTATTTAATAAATGAAGGCACAGAGAGGTTAAGCAATTTTTCTGTTTCTCAAAAGTTTTAAGTAATAGTGTCCAGCCTTGGGGTTTGCCAGCAGGAGTTACAAGAAAATTCAAACACCGTGAGTTTTCCATCCTGTAATTTTGTGTCTGTAAATATCTCTCTTTGGCTTTCACATTTAAAAGATATTCTTGTAGTGCATGTATTTCCAGGTCGGTAGTGGGGCTTTGTTTTTGCTTTGTTCTGTATTTTTCTTTTGGCATTTTAAACTAGTTCCCATGGTTGCTACTGAAAACTCCTATTGCTCCTTTCAAAGTTAATACGTCTTGTTTTTCTGGTTATTTTGAAGATCTCTGCCCCTTCCCCTTAACTTTCAGCAGCCTGATATGATGTACCTAAATGTAGTTTTCTGTATATTGAGCCTCCTTGAGGTTTGCCAAACCTCTTGCATCTGTGGATTCATACCCTTCATCAGTTGTGGGTTGTTCTCTGGTGTGGTCTCTGCAGACATCATGCTGCCCTAATCTCACCCTCATCCCTTTTAGCTCTTCCATCCTCTGTATGCTCTTTCCATTCAGTGTTGCCTGTTCTTTTTCTATAAATATTTACTGAGGTCTTCCTTGGAGTTCATTAATCTTATGTTCTTCACTTAAAAACCATGCACGAGTTTTTAATTTCACACATTGTATTTATCAATTCCAAAATGTATATTCTATTATCTTTTATTATAACCTATTTTATTATAGACTGTAATTTTGGATGAAATTTTCCATTTTTTCTCTTTTGCTCATTTATTCTACAATTTATTGAATATATGTATGTAATATTATTTTAAAACCTTTGTCGGCAAAATCAAATTCAGAAGATCCAAGACAGATTCCACCTACGTGCCTGCGCATCGTGGTCTCTACACATCAAGCACTGGAGAGAGAGATGCCAGAGCCTGTGCGTGAAGTTATTTTCCAGCAGAGAGGAACTGAGCACGGAGGTTTCCTCCTGCCTGAGCTGGATCTGGTCTGGATGGTAGTAGGCGCTATTCCGCCTCAGTTTTCCCAGGTTCGGGGGACAGGGGCTTTTGATAAAGAACTGGGAAGCCTCAGCCTTGAAAGCCCACGGGAGCATCAGCTCTCTCCTTGGAATGCACTGATGCTTAAGTCTTTGACCATCAATATCACACATCTTACAAATTTATGTTCGTCTTGAAGGTAAAGAGCAGTGAGATCATGGGAGGCTCCGGCTCCTGGTCACACAGCCTTCACAAGCTGTAGACCAGCCCCGACCAAGGCCTCTAGGCCAGCACTGAACTCGGCCAAATACGCTGGGGAGAAGCAGCTGCCCTGCAGGTGCGGTTTCCCAGGCCCCATGGCAGCCCCAGGCCTGCACAGAACTCTGGTGCTCTCCTCGCCCGAGAAAGGACTCCGCTGGCGACTCCGCTGGGGACTCCGCTGGGGACTCTGCCTGGTCCTCAGCAGCGCTCAGCGACAAGAAGAGACCCACAGGTCGTCGGCTCCCAGGAGAAGGGCGCTCTGACCAGACAGACTCTAACTGCCTTTGTTCTCATCACTCCCAGCGGCCTTCAAATTAGCATTTTGGAAATTATCCAGTTTTTTGATTTGCTGAAGTGGAGACACTGCCTAGGAGACCTGCTACATCCTGCTGAAACACGGAAGCCTTGATTTTCTGAAAGCACATTTATCCTGTGTGCAAAAAACAAACAAACAAACAAAAATTCTAGCAATGGTAATAATAAAGCGATGGAGAAAATAACAAGTAACTCTGGTATGATAATATTCATATCAGACAGATTAAAGGAAGTATTACACAGCATACAGAGAGGGACTATCTATTGATGAAAGCGAACAATCTAACAGGAAGACGTGGGGAGTCTGAGTATGTGAGCATCAAAACATCGCCTAGAAATACATGAAACAAAAATTAGCACGCTAAGAATTAACGGACCAATCCATACTAAGAGTGGGATATTTTAAAACCCCTCTTTAGGTAACAATAGATAAATCTGACACAAAGAATTAGTAAAGACTATAGGAATCACTAGGAAGCTGACCCATGCATCTGTGTGTGTATAAAATATTGCCTTCAACAAGTCAAGGCTATCCATCCCTTTGAAGAAAAGGAACACCTGAAACCTTTACAGAACTGTTCCACATGGTGTCATCCGTGAACTCGCAGAAACACATTCTTCCTCCCTCCTTATCGAAATAAAATGTCACAGCTAATACATATAGTTATTCCTGCACATTCACCTTCGGCTTCTTTCTCCATCTTCCGCTCTATCGATTATTTGAAAAAGCCACAAACCTGACCAAAGACAACTCTTCGTCTCCCCCACACCCTGCGAGGGCAACTAAACACACACAGGGAAACCGTGCAGTCATACTGACTAGTCTCCTTTTAACTCATAATTACACAATTCAGCCGGGCCTTCGTGCTATCAGATAGACTGTGTTCTCCCCGCCACCACTGCCCTCTCTCATTCACCCAGGCAACCATTTCCACCTTTTTTCCTTCCAGGCTCCAGACCCACCTCCCCTAGCCTCAATCTGAGGTGGTGATTTTGCTTTCTGCTTCAATGACAGAATTAAAGTCCCGAGAGCTGTCAGAGATTCCCGTGACCACATCTACCAGTCCCCAGCCTCGTCTGCATAGTCTCTGCTTCCCCTTCTGTTCTCAGATCTCAGGGAAGCCTTGTCAAAAACTTCACGAGCAGAGCTTCATGGTTCCCCCGGTGATCCTGCCTGAGCAGCACGCTACATAGGAGAGCACAGATTTACAGTCGCCACGTCAGAGGTGACAGCTGTCACAGTGGAGCCACAGCCATCACATCACCCACACCTGTGCCATTACCAGGCCCAGGCCTATGTGAATAATAAAAAGGATGTGTTTTTTGAAAGATTCCCTGGTGTTCCTTATGCCTTCTAATGTATAAAAAGCACCCGTTTTCACCCTCTTGCTCTTTCCCATGCTCTTTCGAGTATAAAATAATGGCACAAATTATTTGCAAAATAAAGTTGGTTCTTCGGTCCCGCAGAAGCGCTCAGCTTTCCTCCCCAGGGAAGCAGCACTGAGAGGGACAGGTCTTCCCAAGGTACCATCAGAACCTCCACAAACCCTATGCACGTCTTGTGGTCTTGGCAGTGAAGCTTCTGGTGATGTTCCTGCTCTTGGGGTGATTGATCTGATTAAGTTTGGATTCATTTAGTCTCTGCAGACCGAGCAGGAGCTTAGTGGTAGACAGATCAAAGCATTGGGGATTAGTGGCCTTAGAAGAGCTCATTCTTACTTGAATCATTCATTTTAAGTGTTAATTTCTCATTTACTGAGAAAGAGCTTGGTTTAATTAAAAGCAGAACCAAATTTGATTTTGGAATATGAACTTATTTTAAGACATATTGTTTGGGTAAATATTAAGAATCCACCTCAGGAAGGAGTCTGAGAGCCTGTAATTTATTTTCTAAAATAATGGAGCCCAATGTCAGCATCTTTGTCCAGTGTGAAAGTCTGGCTTACGGTAAACATTCTGACGGGAAGGTCCTGGTGGACGGGCGGGAGCTGCCCCTGCATCACTAGGACTTGGGCTAGCATTTTTCCCATCAGAGCACAATGGCTCCGAACAAAGAGGAAACGGCACGGTGAGCCCAGGCACCCTCCATTTAGCATGGACCCAAGGCCAGGGCGCAGTGAGCTCTTGCAGAAGGCTTCTCCCCACTGCGCCTGACCCTTCCACCCCTCCTGTTGGAAAGAAACAGGCAGCGGTCACTCCCTGACCTCAACAAAACGCAAATCCTTTGTCCACCTGGATTTCATTGCTGCAGAGCTTTGAACTTGTCAACTAACACTACCGCCCTCGCCGTGTGCCTCCACAGCGACAGGTGAACATGCTCTCCCAGGTGCATCTGTCCGTCTTCGTTTCCATAGCAGCAGGGTTGGGCCTGTCCCTGGTGCTACTGCAAAAGACTGAACTCCACTCACAAAAGACTTTGAAGTCCTTAGCAAATATTTAAAAATTAGTGGGTAGCAGAACAGACATAATTGTTTTCAATATCCGAAAGACCATCGTGTTACCTTTCGCCTTTAGAGAAAAATCTGCGGGGAAATGAGGTCGACAACAATTTGCAGTAATTAAGCACATTAGCAACTTTATAACTTTAGGGGCAAAACCACATCACTGCCTCACTGGTTAAGCAACTACAGCATCTAAATGAACCCCTAATTAGGACCAATTATTTCAATCACCCTCAAAGGTTTGAGTTCAGCGCCTTATTTCCTGTCAGACACACTAAAGAAAACCTTACACTGGGCTAACCGCTCCAGTTTAATGGCTTTTGCTTTTTATTCCCATTCTTCAGTGAGGACATTCCCAGAGGAGCCCTTTGCTACAACCAAGGTGGTCTTCTCATAGTCCTGCTGCAGTGCCTGGTACCCAGGGTCACCCCTGTGCATAGTCCACTGGCCTGAATTCTTTCCATGAACTCCTGCGAATTCATCAGTTTTTAAATGGGCTTCTTTGATTACCTGGTCCCAGTCTACACATTTTGCTTCTGATTGAATCTGTTTGCTCGCTCCTGTCATGCTAACTTTGTAATAGATGCAAATATCCCCAAAGTATGGATCATATGTGTTTTCTATTTAATTGTAAGTCTCCACTGCTAAAGACCATATTCTTTACTTATCTTGAACCTTGTAGTGTTTTTCAGAGTCTATAGGAAATATTTCTTAAAAGAATGTGTGAACGAATGAATAAATGGAAAAAAAAAACAGATTTAGAAAACTATGTTTTCTCTCACATAATTAATTTAATTTAATTTAATTAACTCACATTATCTCCTTGTGTCTTAATACAATTTAAAATAAGAGACACAATTTGAACATTAATCAAATTTCTTCAAACAATCTCCCCTTCCACCAGCCAGGATGGTACACACCTGTAATTCCAGAACTTTGGAAGCTGAGGCAGAGGGATCTCCATGAGTTCAAGTCCACCTGGGCTACATATGTAGTGAGTTCAAGGCAACCTGAGACCCTTTCCCAAAAAACACAACAAAACAAAACAATCTCCACTTTTACAAATGAGGAATTTGAAGCCCAGTTGAAAAGTGGGATATTGGAAACATTAAAACTAGAATGTAACTCAGCGGCACAGCACCTGCCTGGCAAGTACAAGGTCCTGAGTTCGATTCCTGATACAAAAAAACTTGAATGTAGACACCTAAATCCCAATCCTGTGTTCTTTCTAAGAACAGTATTTTCTAAAGTGAACCTATGACCCGGTTCTCCATCATTAGGCTATTTCAAGGAAAGGGTAACTGGAAGGTAAGTAAAGTTCACTTGTTTAAACCCCATTTTAAATTAAAACAATGGACAGTGCACTCTCAGGGAGGAAATGTAATTTCTCTCCAAGCCTTAGCAGTTCGTAGTTGGCCCAGAACTCCGTAACCAAAGCCAGATTACCAGGAGAAAATCAAGGCACTGAATGTGCACAGTTCAAATCAGTGGAAGCAGACTCAGAGCGGGAGCTGGAAACTCTGGCCTGCAAAACATCTTCAGCGAAGACCAAGAGATTTCAGAGCAAGCCAAGCAAAGGAAAGCAATGTGAGAGGTTAGGAGTGAGGCTTGGTGGCAAGAGATGAGTGGAGCTTCAGACTCTTCGGGCGCAGTTTGCCGAGGATACAGGCCAGCAGTGGTCCCCAGCAATGGATCTCTCTCCTTCCCAAGAGAAGCGGGAGAGTGTTTTCTCAGATTTACATCCTGCTTTTCGGTGAGCGGGGAGGACCGAGACACTCTCTGCACCTGCTTCACCTGGGCCATCTTTCCGCCTTTGCCAGCCGCAGTGCCTGCCTCCGGGGGTGCCTGAGGAAATGCCCATCACCCAGCTGGTGGCCCACAGTGGGCTCCCGACACCCACTGCTACGTAAAGCACCTCTGCCTGAATGTCCCTACCCCCTGGGTGTCACCAGAAACAGCGGGTTCTTTTCAACCCAAAACACTATGCACTGTACCTATAGCCATAAGATAAGCCCAGCAAGCTCCAGAGAGACTGTACCACAGTGCCCGGGGGGAATGTTAAACACACCGAGCTGTGAACCCCAAGATGCAGGAGAGAGCCCGCACCAAGACCACCTTATAGGAGTGGTGGGGAAGCTGACCCGCCAGCTGGGCAAATCTCAGTGTAGGAGCATAAGAAAACCAGAGGATGTGAGGCAGCAGCAGATCCCAAAGAAGATGGTGACGATGAAATCCCTGGTAAAGAATTTTGAAGAATGATAATACCAAGAAGCTCAGTGAGATTCAAGAGAGTGTGAACAATTAAACAAAATTAGGAACACAGTGTATGGCATAAAGGAGAAGGGATAGCTTAAAAGGAAGAACAAAGAGAAATTCTGGAAGTGAAGAGATCAGTAGCACAAAGGAAAAGTTTAATTGAAAGCCTCATTTTGTGGGTATCTGGAAGAGAAGAAAAGGGAAAAAATAAGAAGGGAAGGACTCTTTCCAAACCCATTGCTCTGAGACCAAAACTAGACCAGGACATAATTACAAAGAAAATCAGTATCCTCCACAAGCATACATGCAAACACTCTCAACAAATACAAGGAAATCAAATCCAACAGCACATCAAAAAGGTCATTTTTGAGCCACAATTATATTAGATTTATTCCAGGATGCAAGGATGGGTAAATATTACATAAATCAATAATGCATCACATCAACAGAATGAATAGTAAGAAACCAGAGGATCATCTAATAGAGGCAGAAAGCATCTGATAAAATTCAGTAACAAATTAGATATAGAAAGATCACACAACAAAGGCTATAAATGACAGATCTATAGGCAACATCATAGCAAATGGGGAAAAGCTGAAAGTATTTCCTCCAAGATCTGGACCAAGATGAAGGTGCTCACTCTCACGGCATGTATTCAGTATGGTGTTGAATGCTTCACCCAGAGCAATTGGGCAACAGAAAGAAATAAAAGGCATACAAATAGAAGAAAGTCAAAAGATCCTTGTTTGAAGATATGATTATATATATTCTATCAAAAGAGTGTTAGAACTGATAAGTGAATTCAATGAAGTTACAAGACATAAAATCAGTATATAAAAATCAGCCTTTTTAAATGGCTGAGAAATAACATGATGGCTGAGAAAGTAATCCTGAAAGCAATCTCCTTCCCAACAAACGCAAAAAAGAAAACACAGACACACTCACATACACACACCCTAGGAGTAAATTTAACCAAGGAAATGAAAGCCCTCTTCAATGAAATTTGTTTAAACTAATGAAAGAAATTAAAGACACAAAAATATGAAAGAATTGCCATGTTCATGGATTGGAAGAATTAATATTGCCCAAAGCAACTTACAAATTCAATGCAATCCCCGTTACAATATCAATGACATTCTTCACAGAACAAAAAAGAACAATTCTAAAACTCATGTGGAAGAGAAGACCCTGGATCAGCCGAAGCAGTCTCAAACAGAAAGAGCAGAGCAGGGTGTGGTACAATATCTGATTTCAAGGCAAAGAGCAAGCCGTGATCATGGCATAAACGCGTGTACACACACAAACAAATGGAACAGAATAGCATCCCAGACATCTAAAGCTGACTAATCCTTACAAAGGTGCCAAAAGCACACGCTGAAGAAAGACAGCCTCTTCAGAGCTGGGAAAATCGGATATCCATATGCAAAAGACTGAAACTCCTCATGTCTCCTTCTGTACACAAACAAACTCAAAATGGATCAAAGGCTTAACTGCAAGACATGAAACTATGAAACTACTAAAAGAAAACACAGAATAAACACTTCAAGACATTACTACAGACAGTGATTTTTTTGGAAATGATGTCAAAAACATAGAAAACAAAAGCAAATATAGACTAATTGAATTGCATCAAATTAAAAAACTTCACAGCAAAGAAGCAAATTAAAAAACGTCACAGCAAAGCAGAGTACATAACAACCTATAGAATAGGAGAAAATATTCCCCATCTCGTAAGGAATTAATAGCCAGGTTATATAAGGAACAAAACACTTAACAAAAAAAGTAATCCAATTTAAAATGGACCAATGATTCGAATAAACATTTCTCAAAAGAACAAATATGAATGGCAATAAATTTATGCGAAAGTACTTGATTATTCACCATCAGGGAAATGTAAATCAAGACTGCATTAGGATACATTCTTATCACAGTTAGGATGGTTATTATAAAAATAAACAGAAAGTGTTGGTGAGGATGTAGAGAAAAACTCCCACACACATTGGTGGGATGTAAATTAGGATGCCCATTATGGAGAACAATACAGAGTTTCCTCAAAAAGCAAAGGGTAGATCTCCTATATCATCCCAGCTACCATACCTCCAGGCATATACCCAACAGGAATGCCTAAGATAAGGAATCAACCCAGGTGCTTGTCAACAGATGACTGGATTTAAAAAATGTGCTATCTATAGACAACGGAATATTATTTAGCCACCAAGAAAACTGAAATCCTGTCATTTGCAATAAAGAGATGGAGCTAGAGGACCTTATGTTAATTGAAATGAGCCAGACACACAAAGATAAGTTCTGTGTGTGCTTTTCATGTAGGTAAATATTTAACACCTGACCTGCATGTCAAATAGTGACTGCTAGCAGCTGGGCCGGGAGGCGGGTTCGATCAGTACCTATCCATATGATATGCATGTGCAATTCGCATATGTGGAAAGTCATGCTGAACCCCATTAATGTGCACTATTAACACAGGTTAACCAAATGTCTTCAAAAAAATGTTTTTGATTTCACTTAGGCTTCTAGATGGTGTAAGCAAACAGATACTTAACAAGAAGCATTTCTATAGCAACAAGAGAAAAACAAAGGTTAATATTTGGAGTAGGCTGTAAGCTGGTTTCGAGTCTGGAAAGCAGCCAGCTGAAAAGATTTCTGGATGCTGGGTCCAAGCAGAGGCAGACTGACAGAGCTTCCTGTCACCGCCGGGTGACGTCAAACTCTCCCTCAAGTCATGTAGCTTCAGCCTGCAGCATTTCACCAAAAACACAATTTTTGTTTTAATCAAAGTCAGAAAGGTGACAGGAAATTGGAAACATTAGTTTGGAAACCTGTGGCCTGACTTCAGGTGACTGAGCCCATTGGGAAGTGACCGTTTAACCTCCCAGGAGGCTCGGAAACCTGTACGGGAAACAAGTATTCAAGGTACCAGGCCAGTTTACGGGCTGCCTAAAGTGGGTCTTAGTCCTCGAAAGCTGTTGGTTCCAGGTCCGGAGAGCTAGATGGGTGGGGCAGCAATTGCCTGGCGTGTGCAAGGTGCTGGGTTCAGGCCCCAGCACTGACTCAAAAGAAAAACTGACAACTCATATCTGAAAATATGACGGTTCTATCAGGGCCTGGTTTTTTTCGTTTTGTTTTGTTTCTGGTTTTGGAGGGGGGCATTTTTTGTTATTGATGGTGGCTTTTGTTTTTGGGTTTTTTTTTTCCTGGAAATCAATCTCACAATCTCATACTTTTTTCTGGTTTTGGGAGTTTTTTGGTTTTTTGGTTTTTTGGGTTTTTTTTTGTACTGGGAATCGAACTCACGACCTCATGCTCCAGACAGGTGCTGTGCTGCTGAGCTATAATCCCCAGCCACAGAGCCCATTAATATCCTCAGTCTTTCCAGTTTTGTCCAGCTACAGAGAAGACAGATCCTTGTAGAAAACATGGAGACAAATGTGCTACCATAAAGTGAGACTGTCCAGTGATGGCTCCGTGGTCCCCGATGGATGAGGCAGGGAGAAAAAGTGGTTAGATTCTGAATAATGTAGTAAATTGGTGTCGGCTATATAGAAAGTTTTAGATCTGGAAATTAAAATATTAAGAACCAACAAAATTTCAAATCCAAGTTCATAACATTATCTTCACCAGTTCTCTTAGTCCCATGTGATAATGCCCATTCTGTGTGCTCTTGGTTGGTAGCTTCACGAAGCCCATTGGTTGCTTTTCTTTAATCAGGATTCTGGAAAATTTTACCAGCATAATGGTATGATCTTAAGGTTATTAGAAATTTGTATTTCCACATAAGCCAAAATAAACCTTTCTTCCTTTAAAAGAAAAAAACACCTGTATCCCAGTGTACAGGGCCTTTCCCATTCATTTCCCTGGAAAGGAAACAACCTTGATTCTTAAAATTGTGTGTTAGACATATGTTCCTGTTTTTTTGCTTCAGAATCCACTTAGTGGCTTAAATTTTTTTTAAAAGTTTTCCACTATAGAAATGATTTTTAAAAGATCGGTGGTTTTCCTCACCATCACCTTTGATCAAATCTTAATTTGTTCGATGGCATATTTGCAGTGTTGGGCTCCGGAGTCCCATTCACCAATGTCCCGTTTCTTTATCAGAGACTGGTTGCTTTGTTCCCTACACAAAAATTCTGGAAATACTCCAGAAAGTGAATCACTTGTTTCTTGTATCCATTACTTGTCTGGAAAGCAAATCAGTCCTTCAAGATTCAGTATAATTCATAAGAAATGACAGGAGGAAGAAACCCACCCAAAATGTCACAATAAAATAAAATGGCACTTTTCCTGGGAAGCAAGTATAATGCAGGTGACTGTTTTATTGTAACACAAGAGCTGCATGTTGCTGCATATGCTAAGTTCAGTTTCAAGCTCGTAAAAGTCAACACGGTACACAGTGACCATACCTACAAGCAGCACCTCACAGCCTGTACCTTTATAATCTCTGCGGAAAGTTATTCACAATCCCGTCTCGTGTTAGCTTCGCCTCACTAGGAGAAGCAGTCTAATTGTACTTTGTAGCATTATGAGCCCCTTGTGCTTCTGTCTGCATATTTAAACCAGCAGGTGAATACAGAGATACAGGAGGATGCTCTGTGTGTCGCTATAGAGACCTGTGGTCCTCTCCAGGTTTAAAGTACACAAACCAATGACTGGACCTGCAGAGGGAGACACTGGGGGATTTGGGAGACAGATGTTGTCAAGGAGGCACAGGAAAATTCATCCAATAAGCAGTAAGAATATACTTGTCACCATGCAATACTCTGTGACATACTCATCATTTTCTTGTATTGCTAAGGGAAAACTGCATTCCCATTTTATTTCTCATTTGCTCAGATCAGATACACTTTGCTTAATAGCCACCTGAGCTTTCTCTTTTCCTTTATTTCCCCTTGCATTTCAGTGCTAAATGAGAGTAGTTTTTGTTCAAATTAGGTATATTCTAAACTAAAACTATGAGTAATGCTATTTCGGTTTCCATATTCAATTATCATATTACTGTATATGACCTACTTTGCCTTGGCTTAGTTTTGCCAAGAAATATCGTATGATTTATTTCCATTTCAGAAAGGCTATTAAAAACTGCAATAGCAGAGCGAGAGGACAATACTTAGCTGCGTAAATGTCTCTTTTATAAGGGAAATAAAATTCTAAAATAAGCGGAATAATTTTATTTAAATGAAACTTTCCCAGTGTAGGTGGAAAAACACTTGAATGTTTTTTCACTATGAAGTTTGCAAAGCCTTAATAAAAACAGTGGAGAAACAGTTTCCTACAGCTCGGCCAGGCAGCCTCCCTAAGCATGCACAGACGCCGAGAACAGAGCACAGGAAAATGCAACCTTTTCCCTAAAATGAATCAATGGGTTCGAGGGGGAAAGGGAATGAGATGGTCATTTTACTATTATTGATTACTCTTGAGCCTAAACGGGGTTTGGGGTTTTGTGGGGTGGGGGGCATTGCCGGTTTTTCTTCGAATCTTCTCCCCTTTGAATTTCCATGCGTGTCACCTGGCTTTCACTTCCTGTTGTCACCAGTTGTACCCAGCTTAGGTTCTTCTTTATCTGATGTTAGTGTATCTTCCTTTCTGTTGACCGTAATTCTAAAACCAACATCAGATGTTCTAAAAATTAAACTTTTCACTGGGGCCGGCATAGGCATGATTTAGAGGTTCCTTTATTATTACAATTATACTTGAAGATCAGGAATTAATAGCACATAAATTTGTATTTAAAGATGATTCAAAATTAAACAAAACTTTTGAAACTATATGATTTATCATCTAATTCCCACTTACGGTTTCCCCTTAAAATTTATAATGTAATTTCTTTGCTAACCAGTCCTTCAATCTGCCCTTAATATTTCAGGCTAAAGTCTAATATTTCTTAATATGTAATGTCAGAAATAGGCCCAAGTGACTTCCCTCAACTCCTGACAGGCTTTCTTCACCTCACACAGCACAGAGCTGAGCAGCCTCTCTAGTCTCTGATGACCAGGGCCACCCTCAGCCTCTCTGGTCAGCCTCCTGCTCTGCACCGCTGAGTTCAGATACACTTAACACCAACTCCCACCTGGGTCACTGACTCGGTTAATTAAGTCACACGACTGTTTGGGCCCTGTGCATATTCACGCAGCTTGGAAGGAAAAGTCACCCACTCTCCCTTCCCGGATGTGTTGTTAGAATACAGGACAAGCAGGCTCTGACATGCAGGCATCAAAGCCTCCCAGTACACGCCACTGGAGTCATGGCCAGAACTCTGGACATGTACACTCCCTCTGCTCCTGACCAAGCAGTGGCTTAAAAGTCATGGACTTTCCTGGGCTCCAAACTGTGGAAAATGTTACTTGCTCGCAAGATGGTTTTGGTGAGGATGGCGTGAGATAATGTGAGTGGAGGGATTTTATAAACTCTGAAGTCTTGTTTAATAGCAGTGTGAAATGAAATATCCATTTCCTTTGACTGGGGCAATCCGTAGCCTTCTCCTCATCACCTGCGCATGTTTGCCCCTCCCCAAGCTTAGTGTGCTTTGCTAGACGGAAAGAAAGAAGAAAAGGAGCATGACTTTTTGTGAAGGAAAAACATACCAGTCCGTGTAAATGTATTTTATTTTGCATTTCAGATACTGACTTCAATATGACAAAAGTTTTAAAGAATCCAAGAGCGTGGGTGACATCCCCATTCAAGGAAGACTCCAGCACTTCGGGGCCGACAGTGAAGGTGAGGAGAGGGTCATTACCAGAAAAAAGCTCTTGCTTAACGTGCCCTGTACTTGGAGTTGGCCACTTCTCAGGAGCGATCCTGCCCATCACACCCTCAGCAGACACTTCAGGGACACAGTGTAACGATCAAAAGAGACTGACCTGGCGGGGCCCACCTTGATCTTACAGCCTTATCTTCTTCTGAAATGTCCCTGTCTCTCACGGAGAAAAATCATGGCATTTGTCTTTTCTTCACAAAACTCTTTCTCCTGGGGTTAACAGACAAAGTCCGCCTCTGCTGTGTTCCCGGGCTGTGAGCTCAGCAGGGGATCAAGTTGAGACAGTGTTAGAAGAGTGTCACTGTGGTCAACCCGTCCTGGCTTTTAAGCCATTATGCAGAAAAGCAGAGCATGGCTCGAGTGTCCAGTGCTGCATTTCTTTGAGCTCTTTAAGATGCTTTGCAAGTGGAGATGCTGCAGGCCCGCAGCAGAACTTCCTGAGCTTACTGGCTTGAAATTCTGAATTCAGTCTCTCGATTTTGTTAAATAATTAGGTTTTAAGTCTGTTACAGTCTTTCTTAATAACATATAATCATATTTACCTAGTTACATCTGATAATTTTTTAAAACTTTTACTTAAAATTAAAAATTACACTTATATAATGTGCACTTTCTGAACATTGGTATTCATGCATTCTCTGGTCTTTAATAATCCAGTTTTATAAAATCCCTACCTCTTTCTCCAATTTTCATAATGCAGCCAAGGGTGCTTTGCAAGTCCTTACAATAGAAACTGATAATCACATCAATTTAAGATAGATAACAATGTCGCACAACTTTCCTTCAGGATAAGATTGCTAGATTTAGGTATTGGGAAATGTGCTGGAACCGTGTATCCAATCTTCAGCAAGCACTAAGAAATGGTGCAGGCGAATGTGGGGCTCAATAAACCACCTCTCCAGAGGACACCATTCCAGCAGGAAGCTGGGTGAAGCTGCAGTCTTAGAAGTGCTCCATACTGCTGAATTGTAGGTCCCCCACCATTGGATAACACACCTCAGGGTGCCATAAATAATGCCATTTTTTAAAAAAGCACCATAGACTAAGGAGCTTGGGCAACAGGACCTTATTTCTCAACATACTCAAGTTTCTACAAAGTCCAGGAGCAGAGAGCTGCCCAGTTGGTTTTCCAGGAGGGGCTCTCTTCCTGGCTCACACATGGCCTCTTTTTAGTTGTGACTTCACATGGCAGAGATAGAGCTCTGGTGTCACACAAGTCCCATCCTGGAGGACCTCAAGACCTTAGAGGCCCCACACCAAAGCCATCTCGCTGGGTGTGAGGATTTCAGCATATGAATGGGGGAGGGGCAGGCATTTAGTGCACCACGTGCAAGATCCGGTCTATGCTGATTGGACAGTGCATGGTATATTATGTCCATTTTGGGGAACCTGCTTTGGAAAAGCAGTGCGGAAATGCAGAAGTGTTCTCAACAGAAAATAAGATGACGGAAGGATCTGCTTACACAATAGGTCAGATATTCAAAGACATTTCTGTTAGTAACGAAAACACTCTGGAAGCCATACTGTTTTCAAATGCTTATTAGATAGCTACCATAGAAAACCAGAATTCAACAATTTCCGTGTGGTCGCAAAGAAGTACAACTGGTACCAAAACCAAAAGGCTATGGGGAGACTGATTTCAGCTCAACATGAAGAATTTTCATAGCACCCGAGTTGTCTGAATGCCAAGCGGGTGTGATGGGTCCCCTATCACTGAGCGTGACATTGGACATGAGCGCTGAAGAACACACATTCGAACCTCAAAAATCAGCATCTAGCTTTTCTGTCAGTGTCAGCAATTATCTTTTAATAAGCCGGAAAAGTCACCCACTCTCCCTTCCCAGATGTGTTGTTAGAATACAGGACAAGCGGGCTCTGACATGCAGGCATCCAAGCCTCCCATTACACGCCACTGGAGTCATGGCCAGAACCCTGGACATGTACACTCCCTCTGCTCCTGACCAAACAGTGGCTTAAAAGTCATGGACTTTCCTGGGCTCTGAACTGTGGAAAATGTTACTTGCTCGCAAGATGTATTAGACCCCGGGGCCCCGCTTCGGACGTTCTAGTTCATCTATGTGACCCTTTCAGCATTTACAGGATTGCTTAGGTCTTCGACTTTACCACTGTTAGCTCTTGACTGTGAAAGTCTCCTTCATGAAATCTTTTTTTAAAATTTTTTATTATTCTTAAGGTAGTAAAATACAGCAGAACAAAGCCAATTGAGACAGTGCAGTGAAATTAGTACAGACCATCACAACAGATTACCAGGAAAACAGTAATAAGTACCACAGTATATCTCGTTATCTTCACAATAGTTGTTCTTTCAATCAGGTATAGCAAAATCAAAACAAATACAGAACATTATAGAACTTATCAAAACAGAATATTGAATAGAGCAATACCATTAATCAGAACAAAGCAAAACAGTGATAACAATATTTGCCTTCAAAGAGATGGTAGAAGGAAATCCCCCCTATTTACTACATTGCATATGGTCAACCTCCCAAGAGATGCTCAGACCTCTGGCTCGCATTTGCTAATGGGGAAGGGGGAGATGGGATGTTTGATTCTCAGCCCATGCACCAGTAGGTGAGCGGGTTGCTTGGTTTCCCAGCACCCTAAATTCCAACATGGCGTGGGTCTCGGGAGATGCTGGCTGGTTCTCCCCCTGGGGTGGCCACCGCTTGCCCAAGCCATGGCCGCTTACCAGGGAGGCAAGCAGGTAGCTTGGCCTTCATGAAATCTTAAAGTGCTCTCACAAAATTTCTGCCTATATCTTTTGTGGGATGAAAGGAAGCGTTTGGGATTTCTGTTCATTGGTTTGGAGGGTCTCTAACCAGGCGCACTCTGGGCAGTGTGAAACTGCATTAAAGCATTTCTAAAAATGAATATTGTCTCACAAAACACTGAACTTACATTTCATACTTACTTCTTCCCACTCTAGCCTGAATGAGTGAACCTTTAAAATCAAGATCCTAGTAAAGAACGTAACCATGAACTATGGTTTCCCTGATAACCAACAACTGCAGAAAAGTGACTAACATGTTTATTTCTAGAATTTTAGTAAAATAATGTTTATCTTACACTACCCAAGGCAGAAGCAAGAAAAGAGGCACAAAAATCCCTCTAGACAGGCAAGATAATTTTTAGCCTTAGCTGAGCTTGGACTGAGTGTTAGTCAGCTCAGGCTTTGCATGGCTCACAAAGTATTGAGATAACCAACCTAAAACTAGGCAAGACTAAACAAGTGTGGGAGCACAGACCTGTAATCCCAGTACTCACAAGGCTGAAGCAGGAGGATCACCATGCATTTGAGTCCAGCCTGGGTCACATAGTGAGTCCAAAGCCAGCCTGAACTTCAAAATGAACTCCTGTCTCAAAAACAAAAGGTAAAAATAAGAAAGACGGATTTTGTTTTAAGTTCTTAGACATTTCAGTATATGGTCAGTAGGCCCATTGCTTCAGGCTGTGGCAAGGCAGGAACTGGTGGGAAGGCAGGAATTCATGACAAAGGAGAACTGTTCACACATAGTGGAAGAAAGCAGAGGGAGAAGTAAGACTGAAGGATTCAGGCTCCCAATATTCCCTTCAAGGGCCTGTCTCCCAAGACCTCACTTCCTTCCATTAGGCCCGCCCTCCAATGATGTCACTTCCTTCCATTAGCCCCACCCACCCAGGCCCATGACCTTACTTCCTCCTAGTAGACCCCACACCCCTAAAGTTCCACCACCTCCCCTTAACAACACAGGCCTGCGACCAGGCTTTCAGGGACATTTCAGATTCTAACTACAGTGGGCTGACTTTGATACGTCTTAAAGATCAGCTTAGGTATAGTTGATGTGGATTATCATAGGAGATTACGATGAAGGGACTCAGTTACATTATGGAAAATATGTCTGATACTGACATTACGTTTCCACCATCCAAGAATCGGTTTTACTTATAATAGGCTCATTATTCCCATTATTTGTAACCATTCTGGATCAGCTAGGAATTCTAAAACATATGTAATACATAAAGTAAAAACCTACAGCATAAAAAGTGACCATAAAAGCAAAAGAAATTCAAAAGAAGTTTACATATCGATAAAAACAAATAAAATAAAAAATCATATATTCCTACAAGAAGTGGAGTAAATAATAAATCTCTCATTTCAACATAACAAACATGGAAGGAAGACTTATTTTTATGAATATTAGTTATGCTGATGTTTAGCCCCCACTAGAATAATAGACTCTTAGAGTAATGGTACTTACAGTTGGTTTTTTTTTTTAACATAGAATTCCTGATCGAATCTATGAGTACATTATCCCACTGTGTCTGGCCTCCTTTTTGTTTTTTGTTTTGTTTTTGATGTAAGTCTGCTGTTAACATTATTGAGACTCCATTACATTTGATGAGTTGTTGGTCTCTTGTTGCTACTAAGATTTTTCTCTATGTCTTTAAATACTTTGTGGATGGTGAATTCATCCTACTTAAAATCCATTTAATTTCTTGAATGTATTTTTCATAAAATTTAGAAAGTGCTGGCTGCTCTATCTTTATAACCTTTCTGGCTCTGTTCATTTCCTCTCTTTATTCCGTTATTATACTGAATAGTCTGTACTGACCAATACATAAGTTTGATGATAAATCAAAAGGATAGAAGAGCCTAACCACACATATTCATCAGTTCCTCTAATTAAGAAGATGTTTTTTGCTAGACCCAGAAAGAAAAATTCTGCACACACCCCTCTAATACATGAAATCTAAACAAGATGACAAAAGGTAGTAGAAAGGGGACTGTCACTAGAAAAGGAAGGTAATAAGGGGAAGGGGAGGAGAACGTAAGTGCAGGTAATGGGCGTGAGTGTGATTAGAATATATTACACGTGCTGAAATAAAAAAGCGTGAGACTGGGGGGAGCATGGGGCCACAAAGGTCAAGGGTCGAAAATGACACAAATGCAGGATGTGACATGCACATACACACACACACACACACACACACACACACATGCCTACTGAGATGGACCAGCTGAGCTCAAACCAGTGCGCACTAATGAAACAGAAAAAGAAGAAAACAAGCAACAACTATAAAAAGAAGATGCTCTGTAGAATACGAATACACTTTTATGTATTTAAGTATATTTAATAGTAATCTTACTTATACATGCAATTAAAGTCAACAGTTCTTTAAAAATACAAAATAGTTGACTTGATTTGTTTTCTTTTGCTTCAGTCCCATTTTAGCAGCTTTGGTCCAGAGTTTTACCGCATTCTCTTCAATTTCGGTGGTCAGAGTCCAATGATTCTATATTATCTTGAGATGCATGAACTAGAGGGCATTTCCAAGACACCAAAGCAAAAGAAGATTAAACTCACTGAAATACTCCAAGAACCATATCCTTTTTTATATCTTTTTTTTTAATTGGTACCAGGGATGGAACTCACGACCACGTGCTTGCAAGGCAGGTGCTTATGCCACTGAGCTAAATCCCCAGCCCCCCCCCCTTTTTAAAGCTTGAATTTAATATGATCAGCTTCTAAAATATTCAAAACTATTTACTAAATGTTTCAATTAAGAAAAAAAATGGTGTATTTTTACTAATGTATTTAGGACCCATTTCTTTATGCCAAATCTCTTGTAATTTGTGTGATTAAGCTTTTTTTTTCTTTTAGATTTGAGGCTGTGATTTTGCAGGTAAGAAAAGTACAATACATAAATAACCCAGGAATTTAACAATCAATGTATGTATTTCTCTGATAAAATGCTGTCTTTGCAACTCTGCTATTCAGTGTTCAGTTTAACCCATTCATCAGAATTGCTGGGCATGGGCCTGTAGGTTCTCCAAAGGGGGTTTCAGGCAGGTTGTAGTGTGATGATGGAGACCACCAGAAACAGCTCTGAGCAGGATTTGAAATTGATCAGCTGGCTTTCTATGTTTATGCGTGAGTCTGCCCCAGACCTACATTTCCTGTTCATTGATGGGCTGTAGCTTCATAGAAAGTGAACCCCTATGAATCACTGGTTCCAACTGAGGCCTATAGTGGCCTGTGATGTCCTGAGGCCTTGAAGGACAAGACAAGGCCACAACTGAGCACACCTGGCTCCCACCCCAATTAACCAGAGAAAGACTGCAGCTTCAGGTGTCCCCCTCCAGTGAAGGTCAACCTGGAGCTAACGTAGTTTTCCTAATTAGCACAGTTCACTCAAAGGAAGTCTTTGTATTGACTCCCAAGGTCCTGCTCAGTTTCCCAGGTTTTCTACTCTAACCTCTTCCTTGTTTGAAAACCAAATAAATATGGGCCTCCCAAAAAAGTTCTTTGTCTCAGCCCCCAGGGAATCTCAAATTCTGCTATAGGGTTTTGGTCCTCCTGGAGCCCTAAAATCACACCACTTGTCTGTTTTATTTAAGCCTTTCCAGTCCACTGATTTGGGAAGATGAGGGCCTGGTCAGTCTGTGACACTGTGGGTCCTTTGTTCAGATGAAAATGGATCAGAAAGCTAAATGCATGAAATAAAAATAAATGAAATTAGAGCCCGTTGTTTGTAGCAGGGGTGGGGCCTTTATCTCCTGACACCCCTGTCCCTTCTGCAAGATGCACGCTGGCCCAGGCTTCACTGGACATGTAGAGAGACTCCAAGGGATCCAGTACAGTGGTTCCTAAATTAGCATGTGTTCAGCTTTCAATATGGGGAAAATATCAGAGTTATTAGTTATAATTTCTATTTTTAAAAATAACATAGAAGTTGCATTTTATAAGAACTTAGTAAATGGGCTTCCTGGCTCATGAGGATTCCAGCCAGTAGGTTCTGCCATGGTCAGAGAATGGAAGGCTTGTGTGTGCCTGTCCCTTTCTGAATGTCACAATGTGTCCTCCTTTCCTGGCTTGATTATGCAGATTACAGATTCTATTGTCTATTTTTAATCAAATCAATACTCATTAGTGGGCAGTAGCTTGAAAAGCAGTTCTGAAAATAGACTCTGGATTGATGATAACATTTATAATGCCAGAATGAATTTTTAAAAACAAGAAAGTGTTGAAGGAGCTCCTCTCCCATCAGTTTTAGTTAAGAGATAGGACAAAAACATTAAAAATAAAAATTCCCTAGAGCCAGACACATGCCTGTAGTCCCAGCACTCAGGAGGCTGAGGCAGAAGGATTGTTGCAAGTTTGAGACCAGCCTGGGCTACAAAGTGAGCTCAAGACCAGCCTGAACTGTGAGACCCTGAGACAGGGTCTTTTGTCTTTTTGACACAAAAAGACAAATAAATAAATAAATAAATAACAATGAATTCAATTCTAAATGCATATTTTAGTTTTTGATACTAACTAATGATAGTATGATGTTGATTTAATTTGCAAGGCATTTAAAAAGCCACTGAGCGGACATCAGTATGAAGCTTAAGTTCAAATACAAAAAGGTTTGGTGTACTATTATTAAGTAAATTAAGTTAAATTTTGTTTCTAAAGTATTTTTATTTTGTCTCAGTCTTTTCTATTTATAGGTCTTGTGTCTTTGGCACCACATGTAATATATTGCTACAGATAGATGGATAAGTAATTTACAAATTTAAAACCTCTTTTATGGGACTGTATTCACATATCTTTTACTCATGGTGTTTATGATCAAAAAAGGATAAAGCCTGCTACTATAGAAGGTTCACAGACTGTCTCAAATACTTCCTTCTACCTTTCAGTCCAGACCACCTCCAACACTCAAGAACCACAAGTGTCCTTGTCATTTTGTCACCCCTAGGACACAGTACCTGACACCCACCACTTAAGGTCAGAGGTTTATTTTGGCTTATGCTTTCAATCTGTAGTGGGTTGGCTCCAAGGCAGAATGTGTGGTAGAAGAAGAGCCAACATCCAGCACACAATAGGTATTAAATACCTGGTGGATGGGTATAGGATGGTTTTTATTAAAAAGAAGCCCATAATTTTAAGTGAAGTAGACATAGAAGCTTAGCTGTCTCTCATATGAAAAACTCAGTATCAAGTGCAAAATAAACCACAGACAATAGGAAAAAAGAGAGAAAAAGTCACCATAATCCACCATGTCCAATGTATCAAAAAGTATACGTTGATTTAGTATAATTGGCTCATGGGTTCTATATATTTTTTAGGGACTGGGGATATAGCTCAGCAGTACAGTGACTGCCTGGCAAGCACAAGGTCCCAGGTTTGATTTAGGTTTTTTAGATTTAGATTTTTAGAACCAAAAAAAAAAAAATGTAAGCCAAAATCTATACGATTTTTGGTCTGTTAGTCTGGCTATTAATTGATATGTATGACAATTAGTTTTACAAGGATTTATAGCTGGGTATATAGCATACACCCCAAAAACCCAGCACTTGGGAGGCTGAGGCAGCAAGGTCATTGCAAGTTCAAGACCAGCCTGGGTTACCAAGTGACCTTAAGGCCAGCCTGAACTGCATAAAGAGACCCTGTCTCAAAAAAAAAAAAAGACAATAAATAAATACTTATAAACAAGTGAATCTGATACTGGAAAAAAGGAAAAGGGGGAGCGGAGGAGAAGGGGAAGGGGAAAAAGAGAACCGTAATGTGCTATGGACCAGTTCCCCACAATGAATGGAATCAGTGTTCTTTCTGCAAACATGTGCTAATAAAGGTAAAATATTTCATTTTGTTTTTCAACAAAATGTGACATAGTCATTAAAATCAAGAAAATTAGAGATAGAAATTTAGGAGCCATCGGTACAAAGTTAATCATTACCAAAATGATGTTTTTCATTGTTTGTTATTGTTTTTAATTTTTGGTACAGGGGATCAAAATCACAACCTTGTGCTCACCAACAGGAGCTTACACCACTGAGCTAAATCCCCAACCCCCCAAAATGATGTTTTTAAAAAATCTACTAAATAGATGCTGTGTACCAGGAACTGCTCTAAGCACTTTACATTTATCAACACTCTTAATTTTCATGCAGACTTCTGAAATAGGCACTATTATGGTCCCTGAATTACAGAAAGGGAAACCAAGTCACATAAAAGCTGGGTAACTTCCCTAAGACATTAGAGTACAGCGTTTGACATTTCTCCTTAGCTGGCTCATTTTTGAGCCCATGTACTCTGACACTCCAGACTCTGTTTACCACAGAGGAATGTGCAGCTCCAGAAGTGGTTAAGAGCAAGTTCAGGGCTTAATTATACACAGGCTGTGACACTGGGCTGCAACAACACATCCCATGCTTTTCTACTGTAAATTTGTACTTTAGCACTATAGTCGCTGGATGTGTGTCTCAGTAGCTGTACTAGGGGATACAGGAAACAGTCTTCATGTTTACCCACTTGGTACGATAAATGGTAAGGTATACACATGTGCAAAAATGTCAAAATGGGATTTTACCCACGTAATGATCCACCTAACAGGTTTTATGTATATTTATCTCAGCATCAAAGGGGGTAAAATACACCCACATACTCTTCTGTTTCGTAAACACACATTTTACTATAAATGGAATATGGCCATGACTTTCAGAGCTGTGCCTGGGGAAAGCAAAAACCCATCTGTGCATTCACTCACCTGGCAGATGAACAGCAAGGTGTGCACAGGAGATCCAAAGGAGCAACAGATTTTTTTAAGTGTTCTTTTGATTTTTCTGGCAGAAGTAGCTTGATTCAGTACAATGCCACATGAAAAACTAACATTGCAAGTTTTGGAGAAGGTCTAAAGTGAATCATCAGATCATTCCTATATAAATGATTGACCATGTGAGCCAAAGTTCCTGTGACTGTGAAACTGAGCAAGAATCAACTGATACAGATATAGGGAATGCAGACCTCCTTTGATTCACATGATAAAGAAAATGGCAATGTGAGTGCATCTTTGACTAGGAGAAATGGTACAAAATGGTCACACAACCAAATGGAATGATCCAGTGTTAGAACTGGGTCCAAAAACATAGTGAGGATCTTGGCAGAAGTGAAACCTATTGGATGGAATTCCAGCTACCATTCAGTGTTGGAAATTGTAATAGATGAAATGCTACAAGATGTTGTGAAATACACAAATGCTGAAATACAAGCAAAACATTCTGTATACACCAATAATCATACTCAAAATTGTATTCATTATGACACCTCACTAGCTGAACTGAATACATTCATAGGTCTGCTGTACTCAGCAGGGCTTTCTCATGGCGATCAAAAGAATACAAAAGACTTATGGAAAAGCAGTGGGTTTGGGTTTGAGGTTTATAAAATAATGACAGTAAGGAGATTTAGTTTCCTTCAAATAATGTGGGCTACATCCACATTTATCCTTTTTTTATTCAAAAAAAAAGCTATAAAGAAATCATCTGCTGCAAATTATCTGGGATATGGGAGATGAAAATAGGCAACAGTGAAAAAGAAAAGAAAAGGAAGAATCTCAGAGACTACAGCAAGGACCTTCACTCTGTAAAACACTCCATCTTCGCAGTCAGGACCAGCAGACCTTTTAGAACCCTGTGCCACCTCTTCTCCCTTGTGCTTATACATAGATTTCCAGTAATCTTTACCACATGTGCCCATGTAGATTTTTTCTTCATTAATTAATATGAACTCTCAACATGTAAATTTTACTAATGTTACTGTCATGTACTAGTCATTTTAAGTCAATGACTTAAGTAAGTCATTAAGTTAATTAAGATATACTATGGATCTACTAATACAAACACTTTTATTTTCTTTTTTGGGTGAGGTGCAGGAGACAAACACATTTTTTTAAAAGGATCAACAAGCTGGCAGTCAGATGTCTGCAAAAATTTCTCTATTTCAGAACCTTCCATTTAGTTTCTACCCCTTCCCCTGATTTGTAAGGTCAGATGCTCTCTTCTCCTCCTTCTAAAATACTTAGCGTGAAATGGAAATGAAAGCCTGCTCTGCTTTCAAGTTTGCTTCATTACTTATGAAAGTTTACAAAAAAATCATTTAACCCTCACTTTCCTTCAACTTCAAAAACCAAGGTGTGAACTAAAAATGCTGCTTGTATCCAGAAAGGAAAAGAACTGGAACTGGAGATCAGGCTGGGGAGAAGAGGAGAAAGAAGCAGGGAAATGTGGATGGAGGACAGAGATTCTAGAATCCCCAGTTGCCCCAACGGGGCCTCTTCCTCCTCAACTTGGGGTCAGAACTGTGCTCTAATCTGAGCCTTTCTCCATCTGTGGCCACCAGAATCTGGGCTGGATAAAATTCCACTCCTGTGAGCCTGGGGAATTTCACTTCCTGGACACCAGGGGAGGAATTAGCAACGTGTTCAGTTTTCTCCCGCAAAGTGCCGACAGTCCTCACTTTGTAGCTCGCTACACGTCCAGGTTCCTCAGAGGCTGCACCAAGCAAGCGTGCTGGGACACGCCAGGCCGCTGCCACAGAAACAGCTACTGTGGGCAGGAACAGGAACACTGGTTTGCTGACAGTATGGGGAGATTCCCAGAGCACAGTTACAGGGTTTCAGGGTTTGAGCTGGGGAGCTTCCGGGGCCTGGCAGTGAGATTTGGTGAAGAAGCTATTTGAGATAGCTCAGGCTTATCGTCCAGGGGAAAGCAAAGCACTTCCCACAACAAGTAGCTGTGATTTTTGCATATCCTTAGCACTGTTAGACAGAAGGATAAAAAAGTACACAAGGCGTCCAATCTTCCTCAGGCTGCCTTGTCTCTGAGTCCGGGTTTCAGCCCGTGATGGCTGCGTTCCTCCTGACAGGTTGGCGCACACGTGTGACACAGCTTCCTTCTTTGCCATCCGCCTCCCGCCTCCCCTCCCATCTGAATACAGTCTGCCCTCCCTGCTTCCTGTTAGCCAGCTTTTACTTTGGTCTTTACTTATACACTGAGAAACCATGCAGTGTTTAACCTCATGTGGCTGATTCGTTTCACAAACATTATGGTCTCAAGGTGCATCCACTTTCCTACAAACAGCTCAAGTTTATCCTCTGCAGCACAGAGGTACTCCGCCGTGTGGAAATCCCCCGTTTTCTTTACCCACTCCTCTGTCAGTGGACATGGTCAGCAAAATACATGCAACAGATCCTTTGCTCAGATCTAGCAGATGCTCCGCCTCACCCGAGGCAGTGCCCTGTGTGCGGTTACACTGTCCTTTTCAAAAGTGGTCCTAACAGTATTGCTCTTCCTGCAATGCTCCTGTCACAGTGTGACCTTGTCACTTCTCCCTGTGTTCAGTGTCCTTGAATTTGGGCTGCCCTTTGTGACTTCCTCCACTAAGAGTGTGACTGACTGTGCGGCTCTTCAGGCTGGGTCCAAGCGGCTCCACGGCCTCCGCCTATTTCACTTTGGTCCTGGGAATGCTTGCTCTTGGCAACGCTGCTGTGTGAGGTGCAAATCAGAACCTCGTGGAAAGGGCAGGTCCCAGTGACAGTCACAGCCTCAGCCATCAGACACCAGAGT
This sequence comes from Hydrochoerus hydrochaeris, assembly GCA_004027455.1. Classification (NCBI taxonomy): domain Eukaryota; kingdom Metazoa; phylum Chordata; class Mammalia; order Rodentia; family Hydrochaeridae; genus Hydrochoerus; species Hydrochoerus hydrochaeris. The sequence continues at coordinate 153,072 of PVLA01004205.1, read as the reverse complement.
TCGTCGTGCTAAGGAAGGTAGTTACTACCGAGTTAGACTAACACTCCCGCAGCGATTCATCATTTTGTGCTGCCCAGAACTCAGACATTTATAAGCCGTAATCTGGTATCTGCACAGACCCATAGTGTGTGCTCACACTGCTCCTATGCAGTTCTTAACTCCTGCACCAGGTATTCACAGAGCAAAGAGAAAACCAAAAAATGGTCCACACAGTACATAATAACAGACAAGTGAGACTAAAATCTTCCCTGATCACGGAAACAGGGCCACAGCAGCTGACAGACAGGTTGTGCACTGTCCACCGAGGTCTCTAAAAAGCTGCCCAGCATGGGAGTGTCCCTGGTGCAGGGTGGTTGTGACAGCTAGGTGGGGAGCGGTGGGACACACCCGAGTGGGGACAAGTCTGTCGTCTGCAGCCTCCGCCTTGAGCCCGTTCACCCCCACTTCCCCCTGTCTTAGCCTCTGCCTGGATCTCCCCTCTTTGTCTCAGTCCTCCTTCTGGATTCTAGACCTGCTGTCTAGTTATTTTTCTGGAAACATCTAATACTGCTTACCAAGTTTCTCATTCGGCCCCATTTTCTGGCTATGCCTTCATCACCTGTCTCCAGATGCCAGGATGTTTCTTGTCACTCATTTAACGAACATTTGCAAGATACCCGCCAGGTGTTGGGACATGGGCTGCGTCCCTGGGATATGACAGTAATGCCGGTCTCCAGGCACCGTGTGCTCTGATGGTTTCCCTCACCCACAAGCCTGTCAGCGCCACCAAAGCAGCCTTCTCGTGGTCGGCCTGCCCTACCTGGCCAAGCAACTTCCCTCCTTCCCCTCCCTGCAGCGTCTAAGAGCTGCACCTCATGACCTTCCAGAAAGCTGGCACTTAGAGAGATGGCAGGAAGCACACTGCACTTGCCCTGAAATGGGACTCTGAAGAAACACTGGTGTGAATTTCTACATTAGGGACAACACATAATGGAGCCATAAATGAAATGCTTAGGGCGAACAACAATATCGTCATCAGGAGCTGAGTCTGGACAAAAAATAGAAAAGATGTTCACCGCCTGTCACCTTTCTCCAAAACTCGCACCAGAGGGGCGCTCCTCCCTGCAAAACCAGGCATCATGTTTGTCTACACAATCCCAGTGTGGCAGTGACCCAGGGAAACTTCACGAGATGGCAAGACACAGTGAGGGGAAGAGAATGGAAACGGGGCGGAGAGAAACAAGCCAGAAGCGTGGGCGCGCACAGAGCCAAGAGGGAACCTGGCTCCGGCAATGTCAGTCCCCAGAGGCCGACAGCCAGGTCCCCATACCGTGTCTCTGGCTGCCACGTCCCACAGAGCCCTGTTAGAAAAGGAGAAGACACATTCACCTGGAGCCAAGAAGGGAGAAATGGCTCGAGTTTCACAGGTTATGAAAGCCACTCGTGCAGAAGAGCAATGAGGTAAAAAGTGAGACCACGGAAAAGGCAAGTCATGAGGCCGGGGATTTAGCTCAGTGAACTAAGTGCCTACCTGGCAAGTGCAAGGTTGTGAGTTCGATCCCCAGCACCAAAAAAAAAAGAAAGAGGCAAGTGACACAGCCCTGGTAGGGGTCGTGCAGGTGTGCTCTTCAGATGTCACCATCCCTCCTTTCTTTTACCTGCCTCCAGGGTTCTTTTGTGCAGTTCGCACATGAAATACTGTTTACTTTACATCCCTCTCTTACAGCCTTGATAACTTCGCCAAGTAAGAACTTAACAGCTTTGCGTGGAGAACTTAGAGAAGCAAGCCAGGTTGAACACATTGGGTGGGAATTAGTGTAGGAGGCAGGCAGGATACTCACTCCCACATTCTATAAAACGGCAATATAATCTGTCCGAGCAAAAGGAAAGAAATGCCAGCGTGGCACATGGGTCTTCATCATGGCACATGGGTCTTTGCTGTCAGTCAGTGTAGTAGCCACTAATACATAGCTGTTGAAGCTCACAGGCAGGTAGAAGTAAAAATCCTGTCCACTGGTGACACTGGCCACGTGGGACCGTCACATTGTGTCATACCAAACATCTCCACCCTACGGAAAGTTCTATGGAAAGCACTGTCCACGCGAGATGAAAGTTCAGTTTGCTTCACAGAACTTGGGGTACCATGGGGCGGGTCTCAGACGCCTAATGCGCGCCAAGCTTTCTTTTCCGATTCTCGCTTGCAGTCTTCTAACTTTAGAAGTTTAAAGGCTTTAAGGGATTATACGTTGCCTTATTCCATTATTCAGCCATCCAACAAACTTGCCAACGAATCTGTTTCCCCTCTGCGCTCTTCAATTCTCCCTTCTCATTTTGCTTTTACTTGGTTGGATTGTTTTCCCTTCTCTTCCAGTTGAATCTGTTTGCTTTTGCTCAGCAAAAAGCTGCACTCTCTCAGCACCATGCAGATTTTTTGGTCCGTACAGCATGGCTTCAACCCAGAGGAGAAGCCGTGGGCCTGTCTATGGCCCAGTGTCGGCATCAACCGTAGAGCTCCTTGTGTGAGAGATGAGTGCCCTTCAGCAGTTCTCAGAAAGCGACTATTTCTTAGGGAATTCTCCGTGATGCCCACAGACATACTTAACACTCACATCCAGTGTTTAAGTTTTGATCTTAGAACAAGTACACTTTATGCTGAGATGGCTTTTACTAAAAGCTACGCTAAACCTTGTGGAATAGGTTACTATGATTTTTTCTCTCGTAAACTTCCAGGCAAGAGTGGGAGAGAGAGCTCTTTTTTTGAAGATGAAAATGAAAATCTTTAAGAACTTAAAGCAGGGGAGTTTGATATGTGTGCGAGGGTTCTGTGTTTCACAGCCACCCTGAGCCAGAGACAGTTACAAAATTGTTAAGATCAAGTCCCTTTCTGTGACAGGCTCAGTTTAAGTTCTAATTAAGATTTTTCCTTTTCCTTTTAAGAAAATACCCAAGATGCAGACCACAATTCACCAACTTGTTATTACACTAACTAGTGAAATAAATAGGCGACTCTGGCTGCTTCAGACAATTAAGTTCAAGAGCCTGGATTGTATCGATTTTTCAGCCACGCTTTGGATTTTGGATTATAAACATGGCTCAGTGGAAAAAGAAGAATGGAACTAGGAGGAATTTGCACCCTGGAATGTCAGTAAACATTTTGGTGTTTTTTGTTTTTTTGTTTTTAAGATCAGTAGAAATGTGGTAACACCTTTAAAAAAAAAAAAACAAGAAAATTTCATTTTCAATAGTTCAGTGATCTTCAAATGTTGGGGGAAAGGGTATTCTTATTATAAATGTTATTGATCAATGAAACCAGTGGAAAACACAAAGCTTTCTAAATTCTTGGAACTTAGGACTGAAAAACAATGTCCCAAATGAATGTAAAACATTGGCAAGATAATAGTCTTGTGTCCTGCCAACCTGTTTCTCCTCTTGTGAAGTGGGCAGGCAAAGAGGAAAGGGAACAAAAGCTGCCCTGTGACTCTGTATTCTCCCCCGGGGCCAGTTCCAGGAGTCTGCCAGGGGCGCCACACCCTCCCTGAGACTTGGGGTCCTGATTCTTCAAGGGAAAGCCAGATTCGCCCCTTTTCACGGGGCCCCCCAGGTATCTGTCCTGTTTCCTTAGTAGCACTTGGGTCTGATCAATCTCAGGGAAGTAAGAGCTCCCAGATCTCTGTCTTTGTATGGGACACCAGTGGACAGCGACAAGCAGAGCACTAGAGGTGAAAAGCAGGGCGCGCTTACGGTTTCCCTGCCACAGGGATCCACACCCACCAGGGCAGCCTAGGGCTTCGCCACCCCACCATGGGCGGGGGCCACTGATCCATCCTCCACTTGGGACCCTGAGGTCACATGAAGAAACGCCTCATTCCCTGGGAAATGGCTCAAGGAGCAAATCACTGGGCTTCCATGGGCTTCGTGCCACTTTTGACAGTCTTTCCGTCTGCTCTGCCAAACGCTGCCCACCGCCCCTTCTGCTTCCTCGGGAGTCTAACCAGCCCTGTGTCTCAGCATCTTGGTGAAAGTCCTGCAAGTCTGTTGACCATCTTAAGTTCAAGACGTGAATGCTTCCGGTCATCATGGACCCTTGATTTTCTAGATTATGATATAAAACTGTACCAGGGATCTATTTGGTCAGGACATTTACTAAAACAGTAACCCTATTTTACACATAACAACCTGGGTGAAATTCCAACAGTGATACCATTTTGGATAGAATAGGCACATGTGCTCAGAGATAATTACTTTTTCTTTCTTTTCTAAGTTCTGGTTTATCTTACAGATATAATATGTAAGGATTTGAAGTGTAAGCAAAGGTAAACATTAAGCAGAAGAAACATTAAATGTTCTAAGATCAGTTTGAGCCACGTGCCAATAAGTGACTTCAAGAATTCAGTTTTTATAACTAAGGATAAGTGAATCCTGGTGTCTGAAGGAAGAGATTCTGGCCATTGCCTGCTGCCTAACTTCTTTCTCCTTGGTGTGCAGCATGGATTGCTGGGTACAATGGGCTCTCAAACACCAGTTCTCAGAAGCAACTCCAAGGCTACTCCAAGGAGTGTCCCCAAAAGATAGGAGAGACATCCAAGCTTCCCGAAGCCTCATTCCGAGACCACATTTTGGAAGATAAAATGAAGCTCCCCCTGGGTGACTCTCCCCTCCTGCTCCTCACATGCATCTGGGGTCTCAAAGGCAAGGGACTTCACCTAGGATGTAATCTCACCGGACCCCCCTCATTTCCAAGATCCCTTGTTACCCCAACATTCTGTGACTCTGCGAGTAGATGAGTGATTCCAGAGTCCGAATGGAGGCCTCCAGGATGCCTCAGGTCCTGCTCTGTAGGGTCATTCTGTCTGTCCCCATGCGGTGGCTTCCCTAGAGTCACGCATGGGAAAACAATGTGAGGCCAGTTGTGACGGGGGAGCAGGCACGCACTTTGCCACAGTCATCTCTGAAGAACAGACTAGAGCCATTAGTCATAATTTGTAAGTTTTAAGTACTCTGATGTTCTATAATTGGGGGAAATGATGGCTTTGGATAATCCAGAGAAAATAAAAATTAAGGTCCTTATTAGCAAACATTAACAAAAGTCTACTGAAAACCACCATCACTGGGGAGCACAGGAAACGCTGAGCTCAGCAGCATCTCCGACCTTGCGAGCCCCGAGCCACTCACCGCACAAACACAAAGTAGGAGGGAAATCTGTAAACTGTCCCAATGACTGTAAAGGACATATACCCAATTCGTTTCCATAAAGCCATATATTCAGAATTTATAAGAAATAAAACATAACTCTTTATTTCAACACCAATAGTGTTTTCTTCAAAAGTATAATCTTTCAAAGTGGCAAAATAACATCTTTCTCAGAAATGCAGAATCATAGAAACTGTCCTCCAGAGCATGGCATAGCTTTGCAGAGGGTAAAATCTTTGAAATTCTAATAGGCAGCCTGAGGGGTAAATTCAATAATTTTAAGAAATAACCGCCCACAAATAAAATGTAAGTTGCTCAACCATCTACAGTAGGAAAAGCATATCATTAGTTGCTCTAAGAATTCCATAAGAATGATACTCAATTTTTATAGATTCAGAAGTCTTAGACTTTCAGTCACTTGCTGTAGCAAGAAAGAGTAAAAGACACAAAAGGTAGTAACCCAAGAGCTGCAGAGGTCCCACACCTAAGGTGACCATCATCATGGGGGCGCATAGTGGATTCTCTGTTGGGAAGTAGGGTCCGGTCCAAAGAGGTGTCTGCCTGGGGGTGTGGCCTGGAGTGGTTCATCTCCTCCGCCAGGTTCTCCCCGCTTCCTGGCCTCCATGAGGTGAGCAGCTTTCCCTCCGCCTCGCCCTCTGCCATAATGTTTCTTCTTTGGATCCAGCTGACCGCAGACAGAAACAGGAACCAAAATAAGCCTCTTCTCCTCTAAATTATGACTGTCAGATGTTACGTCTCACCTGCGAGAAAGTGACAAAGACTTCATATAAGAAACCCAGCAAAGTTCATAGCAGGCTGGATCATCAGGCCCACAGAACACCTTGGCACATTTGGGCTCAGCGGAATCTTTCACAAACACTAAAATAATTACTACAAAACCTAAGGCATGAAGAAATTTTGATATTATGACACCACAAAAGTAACTATTGCCTTATAACAATAATGTAAAATACAACTGCTGGAACGATACATAGAAAAAGAAATAAATAGGGGTTTTTTTGGACAGTGGAATTATGGGAGACTTTTAATTACACTAGTATTTATACAATATTATTTTTAAATCTTGCTGAAATATTTTTAGCTGCTCTCATTAAAGTAAGGGGTCCACGCCTGTGTTTTCTGACTTAAGTACTACTGTATCCTTAATGTTGAACATTCCTTTCAATAAGCAAAAATGTCGATTTGCAGAATGAAATCTCAAGGCCAAAATTCAGAAATAACCTTGATTCAGCCTAAGAATGTTTCATTTTGAAATAACTCCATCCAGATTTGACTCCCATCAAGGAAAAAATGAGGCTCACATGGACACTTATTCCAGTAGTGCTATTCAGAAGATCGCTGAAGACGAGGTAATTGACATCATGTGATCAGACCTCATGAGCGGCAGGCGACTCCTGCAGCCCCTGCCAGGCTTCTGACACGGGCTGTGTGAACAGTCGCCAGAAAGCAGGAAATTCCGGCACCACAATTGCCACTCGGTGACTGCTGCTGTTGGACTCCTGTCCACAGTGCTGGGAAGGTTCCATCCTGGGGAACGAGTCGCCTCCCGAGGCACATGCTAAACAGCTTCAGCCCCCACATGAAGCCCTCGCCCTGACCAGACTTCCTGAGGGACCTCTGCCAGGCAAGCAGCAGGTGAGCACCACGCAGAGACGCTGGACCTACACAAAGACCTGTCATTCATGCTTCTCAGGAGCCTAAACACGGACCACAGGGCATCTGCATGTGGCCTGGAAGCTAGGGCTGAGTGCGGCTTGGCCTGGAGGCCATCTAGAGCCTGCGTCTGCAGAGGCCCAGCTGACTCTGGGCACCCTGGAGGCCAGGCCTGGGTGCCTGCCCGGTCCTACGTGTTCCCAGGGCAGGCCCAGCGCTAGAGTCCAGGCCACACAGTGTCTCCCCTCGCGCTCCTCTGTGTGGAGGGCAAGGCACTGCGGCTGCCCAGTTCCAGCCGAGCTTCCCGAGAGGGGACAAGCACTGGCTTCACCCCTTCCCCGCCGCTCCCTTCCCGGCTGCGACCCTGCACTTGCCACCATCTCACACGGGGTGTCTCCGAGATGTCCGGGCTGACTCCAACCTCTTATCAAGAAACAGCCCAGTGTGACAGACAGACACAGGCTGCCAGGGCCTGGGCCCTTCATTGTTAGAACTGCGTCTTCGCCTGAGACAGGATTGAATGGGATGGGGTAACTGAAGGGCCCCAGTCACCAGACCGAGTGGGGCTCCTTGCCGGCACCCACACCCCAGACTGCTCTGCTGGAAACCCCATAGGGCTACAATATCTTTCCAGCCTTCAGGAAGACACTCCAGAGTCACAGCAGCCCTTCTGTGTTGGAAACTTTCCCTTCTCTTCCTGCCCACTTGCCACTCCCACAAGCACCGCCAGGGACCCCTCCCCCTAACCCTCTCCCTTCTGACTCTCTCCTTACTCTCTCCACAGGCCACTCGCCACACGGCAATCATGACGTCAACCGTCCCCAGCTCAGAGCCTCCGGGACTCCTTGTCTCTCCCTCCCTGCCACCTCCTCTGGCCTTCCCTGTCCAGCACTGGGCCCCGTCCACCTGCCCGGCCTCCAGCCACCCTCCCATCGCAAGCCCTGCTTTGCTTACCGTGCGTGCCTTTGTCCTGTTCCCCCGCAACACACGTGCACACTAACACGGACACGCTTGTCTGGCCGCGGACACCTGCCTGCCTGCACCTCCAGCATCCAAGGCCCATTGTGTGCCCAGCGTCACACACTGCTCAGTGACACCGTGGAGTGAGGAGGTGACACCAGCCATGTCAGCCCTTTCCTGGACTTCACATGGACCTTTCTGACTTACTCGACACCCTTTTTAAAAAATAATTACTCTCTTTTGGCCTCGGTGACACTGAATGGTACCAGTTCCAGTACTTTCCAACCACTGTCACTTTTCTTACGTTCTTGCTGTTCCTTCTCCTGCCACTAATCTTCACCAAGTGTCTCCCTTTAGGTTCCTCCTTGGGACTTCCTTTCTTTTTCATTCTCCTTCAGGGTTCCTTCTGTCCTCCCCGGTCCAGCCAGGCTTTCCGAGGAGTCCTCCAGCTCACGTCTCTCTGTTGCTCTCCTTCTGCATGTGCTGAGTTTCTGATAAACACACTTACTGTGAAATCATTTTCTCATTCCCTGTAGTTGACAAGACTTCTGGTCTCCATGACGATCCATCCCATCGTTACGCTCACCATGTTGATGGCTTCTTCTCTATAGCTCTCATTCGCTTCCATATCCAGTTAGTAAACAAGCTCCTCTCTTGCTTTGTGAAATCCAAAGCTCCATTGTACCACGATGCCCAAGTTTCGCCATCCCCTGGGTCATGCATCCAAACGGAAATAGCCTACTCTAGACTTCTGGTCTACTTCGTAGAAAACCCTAACGGAGAGAGACTTCTAGGATGCCTAGCAGAGAAGGAGAAGGAGAGCCAGCCTGCTGACCTGGCCTGGCCGCCTCCGTGTAGACAGTGAGGTCCCCACCTCGAGGAGGGCCTCTTTGTGCAGGTCACAGGAAACAGGACCCGTGTCAACACTGAGGACAGACAAAGACCAAGAGGATAAGAAAGCAGCAGCCCAAGAAAGAAGAGGAGCAGACACAGTGACAGACACTGCGTGACTTCCCAGTCCTGCTCCACTTTGACCTGAAAGATGGTGTCTTGAAGGAGTCCTGCATGTCATTCTCCTTGCTCTCTGTCTGCCGGGTCCAGATGTCCCTGCTCTGCTGCCCCCAGGAGCCAGACGCCATCACTGTCCCGAGTCGTTTATTAAATCATTAGCCACTGTGCCCTCCAACAGCAAGGGAAGGCTCGTCTTGCCGCTGGTGGGAACAGGATCACCTTCTATGATCCACATACGACTGCGGGGAAAATAAATCTGGAATGCACAGATAAGCAGCGGCGGTTCCTCTCACGATTCTCTTGGAGAGCTTTGCTCGTACTGAGGAAACCACGGTCCTCCAGAACCTCTCAGGCACTCTGCCTGGCAGCAAGTGGGCCGCACAGTCTGCGGTCACCACCACTTCCTTGGCAGGCAGGGGCACTGCTCAGGAGCCTGCTGTCCCCCAGGGTGGCCTGCAGCAAGGAGGTCCCGCCTCTGCCAGTGCTGAGAAACCGACCTTCGGTGTGCAGGAACCTGGGTGTTCCCCTCCTTGATCCTCAGGCCTCTGCGTTCAAGTCTGAGTGACTGAAGATGCTTCCTGAGCCGCTTAGAACGTGAGAGAAAGGACATCAGGTTGACTGTGAGTCCTACTCTAGAGATGTGTTTTCAGTGAGAGTCGCACCTCTGGCCTCCTCCAGAACTCGGTCCAGAACTCATAACCAGCATGAAAACCAACAAGCGCCACATGAATTTTCCCAGAAGAAATGATATTAGGAATAACTCATGAAAGTCCCCCAGGAGGCTCGTGCTTTACTGCTCTGACATTAGAGCTCTTCTGTCTAGACGGTGCCACTCCCGAGCTTCCTGCATCCCATAATGAGCACTTACAATGCACGTGGAGGTGGTGGTGGGGTCTGCCCAGCCTCCAGCTGTATTTTCCCATGTGAATACAAGTGCCAGGCTTGACAGCCCTGGGAGTCCCTGTTTCGTTCTGCATCTCTTCATATTTCAACATTTCCAGATCCCACGTGTGAGTGAGCTCGTGCAGCATTTTCTTTCTGTGCCTGGCCCAGCTCACCTTGGATAATATTCTCCCAGCTTGTCCTCCTGGTGGCAAATGGCAAGATGTGATCTTTCTTAGGGGCAGACGACGCCCCACTGTGTGCACTGTTTCTCTACTGGTTTGTCCATTCCTGGACACGTAGGGTTCTCCCACACCTCGGCCGTGGGGACAGTGCCGCAGTGAACGGGGATATGGGTGTCTGCGTGAGGTGCATGCGGATGTGACCTCCCCCAGTGTGACCAGAAGAGGCCATGTGGGTCATGTGGTCGCTCTGCTTTTGAATTTCTTTGGAAACCTCCGTCAGGGCTGCTGTAGGGACAATCAGCCCCTCCTTCCTCTCACCCCTCACCATTGTCACTGTTCTTTGTCTTCTGGTAACAGTAAGACACCCTTTAACCTGAGCTGCCTGCTCGAGGCACTGGTTTGCCATTTGCCAATGGCTGTGTCCAAAGGAGAGAATCCACTCTGTCAGACGCAAGCATGGTCAAAGCCAATGCTAGAGACATGGCCACTGTCTGCAGGAGAAGCTGCAGGCCAAGAGCCCGGCCTGGGACCGCAAGTCCTCTCAGCCTCCTGCCCCGTGTCCTTCCCTGTAGTGGGCAGGCACCTGGAGGACCAAGGCAGCCACACGGGCTACCTGTCACCCAGGCCCCTCAGCACTCAGCACTTAGAGGTTCTCGGTGAATGCAAACATGCCTCAGCAGGGTTACCAAAAGGCTGGAGAATTTCTAACAGTTCTACATTTAACAAGTTGCTGCTTTAAAAACACACAAGTATATAAAACACAGAATAATTACAGAACTGATGACACTGCTAAATCCAGGGACACAGGCTGAAGTGGGGTGAGGGGTCACCTCCCTCCAGTCGGCTCTGCGGGGCTCCAGACCCGAGAACCCACTCCCCGTGCAGAGTGCTGCTGGCCACTTAGAGTGAGGGTTAGGGTTAGGGTGCTGGTCACAGAGATTCCTTCCTTAACCAGAAGCCCAGCACGGTGCCTGCTCCCACGTACTGTGACATCATAAAGGAGGCAAAGAGACGATTCGCAAGCAACCGAAGGGACTTCAGGATGTAAGTGGGTGCTGAGCGCTGTTCAGTATCTCGAAGTCATCTAAGCTTAGCCTTTGTGTGAGGCAAGAGGAGCTGTAGTTGTCCCGAGGTTGTTTCAGGAGGTGTCAAGGACTCATGTGGGTCTATAGAACCAGATGTGGATCTCTGCCCCTTGCAGAGCCACGCCCGGAACCAGAGTGGCCTGGCGGGCTCCAGGAAAGGGGCCCAGGTGCTGGACCGGAACTGGCCCTGGTGCCCAGGAAACCAAGGCAGGGAGCCTGATTCTCACAGGTGTCCCAGGGAATGTTTCACGTTCCGGGTGCTTCATTCAAACGCTCCAGGCCAGTCTCGATGTTTTGATGAACTAGAAAGCTAGGGATGGGCGCTAGGGAATGTCCATCAGTGCTCACAGGGACAAAGAATTGGCAGGACCTGGCTCCTGTGTCGGGTCCATGGTGGGCAGGTGGGGGCTGGAAGGTCGGTGGCTCACGGGGGCAGAGCAGGGGCAGCCGGACCTGGCCCATCCTGCAGGCCGGACAGGTGGTCAGTGCCCCGGCTGCCCAAGGCCTCACATCCTTCACACACACACACACATACACACACACACACTTGCACACATACACATACACGCACTCACACGTGCTCACACGCCCACCCAAGGCCCCTGCAGAAGCCGCGCTGTGCAGCCAGCCTTGCCCCAGGCCCTACACTGAGCCCGCGCTTCTACTGGGCCCATGTGGGAGGGAAGGACTGTCTTGTCTCTGTTTTGTTTCATTTCTTTTTTTCCCATCCAATTGTATTGGTGCATTTTAGACATACATAACGATCCCTCGTGGTAGAGAATCCTCACCTGTACCTGATGCGTGACGGTCCGCCCGTCCCCTCCCTCCCCACTTACAAAAGCTTTGTTTCCATTTCTTCCTCCTCTTCTCTTTCTTTTTCACTTTTCTCTTCCCCCTCCCCCCTGCCTTGAGAGTCTGGTTTGTAAAGGACTTTTAATAACATGGAAAGGTCTGTAAGTTGTATCTTGTTTTGTTTCATTTTGGTTTTTTCCAGCTAGGATCTCTGGCTTTCTCTTAAAATCTACCTCCAAACTTTGACTTTACAGGGAAATGCAAAGAATTAATGAAGAAATAAAACTCTTAAGACAGCAACAGGATCAAATTAACAAGGAGGTGGAGAGGTTCGTTGCTTACTTGATTTGGTAGCGCTTAAAAACAGTTAAACAAATGTGTTACACAAAATCACACTGGGTTTATTATGCAGAAACGCATCGCAGGGCTACCCGCAAGGTGGGGGTTTCTAGGTCGGCTCCCCCAGGGTTACACCTTACACTTGTTAATCCAAAACATCACCTACCTATCCGACTAACCTAATTAATCACTGATCATTTATCTAATTTTACTCCTCCAGCCATGGGATTTAAATTCAAGGCTTTTGAAAAGTAAACCCCTAACCATGCCCTGCCCAGGAAAGATGTAAACTAGAAAACCTTCCGCTCAGCCGCCCCCCTTGGGCCACAGCCTCCTCCCCAACTTGGTTGGCACTACCACCTCCCTGTCACTCCAAACATTTGTCCCCAGGAACCCTGGGCTCGATCAACTTGTTTATTTTATAAATTGGACTATAAAAAGGGAAACCGTAAAGCCCTGAGACCAACCCACTTCCTCCCCGCACCAGCAGGGAGCAGGGAGCAGGCCTGGATGAGAGGCCTGGATGCTCAGGCAGGGTGGCCCAGGGCACTGCACCCCTGGCACCCCTGGCACCCCGGGGTCTCACACACCTCTCGCTCCCTCCCACCCGGCACCACTGAGCATGAGTGGAAGACTGCAGGCAGCGCAGGCTCCGGTCTCCCAGAGCTGACTTGGGCACACAAACCCCGAGGGCTGGCAAAAGACACCCCCCAACTTCAGGTCCATTGGGGTTGGGGAGCTGTGAGGGTGACAATTCCACAAAGCTTTTCAAACACCCTGAAACTTCGCGTGTACGAGCCAGGAGGGCATGTGTGAACTACATCTCTAAAAACCATTATTTATGGGGAGGGACCCTAAAAGAGCAAGTTGGAAAATGGGTTGTTTTTATTTTATTTTATTTTATTTTATTTGTTCATTTTGGTCCTTTTGAGACAGGGTCTTGCTATGCAGTTCAGGCTGGCCTTGAGCTCACTTTGTAGCCCAGGCTGGTGTCGAACTCACCACAATCCTCCTGCCTCGGCCTCTGGAGAGTTGGGATGAGAGCCAGACCAGAGGCCTGCAGAGGAGACCGTGAGGGCAGGACCCAGAGGGCAGAGCAAGCCCAGGCCGAGGGGAAAGAGGGGGCAGAGAGGAGACAAGTGCCAGCTACCGTAGGTCAAGAGCGCTGAGTCCTCGCATGGGCGCCTGCCTGTGGCCTCGGGGCCCCCTGGGCTAAACGCTTTAGAAACCCAGACGGGGCCTCAGCAGGCTGAGCTCACCCTGACTCCTGCCTCAGCCAGGGGTACCTGGCATCTCCAGAAAACCATCCTTTCTGCCAGTTTCCTGGAGACACAACCTGTGAGCGTTTCCTCTGGAAACGGCAGTGCCATCAGCAGTGCCGCACACCCGCTGTCACCTGTTTCCCTCGCCCTAACCCCGTCCCAAGCCCTGCCGCCCCGCCCCTCAGCCTGAGACCTCCAGGAAGGCTCCTGCTGCCCCTGGCCCCGTCCCTTCACAGACACGTACTGCACGAGGACTTGGCCAGGAACAGGAAGATCCCGGGCCCCTCACCTGGACACACTCAGCCTAGCGAGCGCCCTCGCCTCCTCCATCTCCTCTCCCCCACGTCCTCCCCTTGCTGGTCTGACCCCTCAGCCCCAACTCAGGGCCCAGGGTCTGGGGGGTTAAAATGAGCTGTAGCCAAAGAGGGTGCCCGCAGTGGGCAGGGCTGAGTCCCACTCCCCGCCTTATGAGTGCCCGAGCCTGCTGGTTGATAAAATAGGGTAGAAGAGGTTCCCACACCACAAGGCTGTCCGAAGGGCAGCTGAACTGATACATGTACCGTGTTACCAAACGCGCAGCACAGTAATGTTTGGTGAATGTGATACTCAGTGATACAAGGACCATGAGTGTCATTAACAGTTTTCTCTATTCCGAGGTTAGACTCCAAGCAAAGGCTACCAAGAAATCTTTGGAAGCTAATAATGACTTTGAGAAGTTCCTGCACAAACTGGTATGTTTCTGCTTCCTGAAAAAGGAGAGTTCTCTCTTTAGCGTCCCCTAGAGGCCTAATGACATCTCACGGTAACACGGGCTCCCACCCCAGTTCCCGCCGGCAGTATAAGATGATCTGGGTTACACCTTTGGTGACTCCATGCTCCCTTGCTCACCCCTGGCTTCCAGTCAGGGACAATTTATGTAGCTGAGAACCTGCCGTGTGCAGTGTAGTGGAAATGAGGAAATTACAGATCGCTCACCGGGCATTCGGCAGAGGCAGCTCAGGGGGCAGCGGCTGGGCCAGAGGAACGGGCTGGCACAGCGCAGAGAGCGGTGAGCAGGGTCCAAGGTGAGAAGCAAAGCAAAGAGGGGCAACTCTCCCCGCTTCTCCTCACCCCCCCTGGCTTCTGGGCCGTCCTCTTAGGCCTGAAGGCCTCTTGTCCTCCACAGGTGAGAACCTGGACAAGGCAGTGGACAGCCGACCAACATGTGGCCAGTCTGATGTCAGACGCAAAGCTGCCCCTTTGGTTGCTGGTTCAGGTCAAAATCAGGCCCCAGCAAACCCCTATGGAGGCCAGGAAGTGACTGAAGACTGATGAAGCCCTGGTGTTTTCTGTTAAATAGACTCTTCTTTAAGCCCACTGTCCTCGGTCTGCCTTTCCTACCACTGATGGAGACCTGGACACAGAGACGCTGAATCTAAGAACACGCCACAGCACGCTGTGCTTACAAACCTTGGGTGCTGAGTGCTGGGATCTGAGTCCCAGGGACCTGCTGGGCCTATGGGCACAGCAGCACCCCAGGGCCCAGGCTCACAGCACCCCAGGACCAATGCACAGGCTGGGCAAGTGCTCTGCCCTGAGCCACATCCCCAACGCTTTGTTTTAGTTGGAGACGGGGCCCCTCAGTTAACTAGACGTGTTTCAAACACACAAGCCTCCTTCATCGGCCTCCTAAGTCGCTGAGACTCAGGAGTGTGCTTGGAAATGTTTAGGCCACACTGTCAACACGACACAGGAATCACACGGTGAAAAACAATTGCGTTACGCAGGCAGCACCGAGCGCCCCTTTACCGTGATGCGGGTGTCTTTGAAGAATTATACGCCAACTGCAAAGCCTTTGTGGAAAACGGCAAAGTATTAAAAAAAACAAGGGATTATAAATTCAAATAATTCAAGTCTTGGGTTTATTGGGTTTAAAGACTAAAAATACTTCCAACAGTTGGAACTGCACTTTCCCGGGTGTCAGCCTTGTCACTAAGAAGGGAAGACACCGGAGGCTGTGGAGACTGGGCTTTCGGCTCCCCGGCACGACTGTGGCTCGGTAGGAAATGTTACAACCACCTTCACCTTGGCCTCTCCGAAACCGAGATGCAGAGGGTGAGGCCCGCTCTGAGTCTTACGGTTAGGAGGGAACACAGTCACAGGAAACAGAGAAGTCTAACGACTTTCTAGATAATTCGAATCACACACCCCTTGCTGTCTCTGTGACCCGGGTATTTCAGCCAAACACCAACACATTTTGGGCTAAATCGTCTGTAACTGAGGAAGGGCTTCCTGTAGCCGGTCCCCGAGAGAGAGCCATTCGTTCCCTGCCACCACGTGGCCAGACTGCTGTGCCTGCTCTTGATAAACGCGCATGGGTGCTCACCAACACCAGGAGCAGGCCGAGTCCACCCACGCCCCTGCACGCTGGCCACACCACACATGGCAGCGGGGTGTGGGGCCTGGATGGGGGTTCCCAGAACAGGACCAGAGAGGCGCCGGGGAGGGGTGGGGTAGAGTGGGGGGAAAGTCCGCTCCAGCAACAAAACCAAATCCTCATCGCATTAATTCCTCATTCCTCTATGAAGTGACAGAGCCGAAAGAATGGAAAGTGAGGTCACGTGGCTTCTTAAAAAAAGCTTTGAAGGAGCCTTGAATTTTTTTCCTGAATCTATCGTTTTAGAAAGGTGATCCTGGGAAATCTCACGTCTAAGCATCTGATGGCAGAGGAAATCTCTGAATCTGTACTGTGTGTTATTTTCACAGCATGCCGAGGCCAAGATGCACAGAGAGCACATCACAGCAACGGCATCGTCCTTGTCGGTGGCCACAGAGGACTGCAAGTCGGATGAGGAGGAGCATGAAGGGAAACCAAAGGTGACCTCCATTCAGCAATAACGAGCAAGACACGGTCACCTGCTTTCCATCGTGCCTGTACATTTAATTCAGGTCCACTCCATGTATTAGTGTTTTGCCATTCATCTTAAAATCCCAAACTAATAAATCTTAGGAAATCATCTGTCCAAGCATAACCTTGGCTCATATTGGAAAAAACAATCTTTGTAAGATGGAAAAAATAATCATTATAAAGCATAGAGAGCTTTCAACCTTTTTTGGAAATGCATCTTGATAATAGCAACCATTCGTCATAATATAAAACAGAGAGAGGATTAATTTACTGTGGCATAGGAAGTCCTGCCAGCTCCTAAATGCCCTGAATAGTTGCTCAGCGACTTCTGACATTGTTTAGGCCTCCAGGAAAACCAGAGCCCCACCTCCGGGCTTGGTGGTGAACAGGCCGTGCTGCCCAGGAGACGTGCCGCGCCCGCTGCCCTGGTAGTAGGCTTCGTGCACCCGGGCCAGGAAGCTGGGCAGTGCATCCGCTGGCACCAAGGACACCGTGCAGCCGCCCCAACCTGCGCCAGTGAGCCGTGAGCCCTGCGCTCCGGACCTCCTGCAAAGGGAGAGGGACAGATTAGCACCAATGACACTGACAGTGATTGCTAGATGCTTGGAGAACACACAGCCTGTCCTAGCTGAGAAAGCCCAGGGGTTCGGGGTGCCATCAGGCAGTTCAGCGCATTAACAAGTGTGTGCTGTATTGGAACGTGGTTTTGAACTGATTCACTGCATCCAATGCCAGCCCCCAGTTTCGACGAAGTTCTAATGGTCAGCAGCAACCCTGTGTCGTGAGCACTGGTCATGATCCGTGGCATCCTGAGTCCTCGCACAGCCCCTGGAGGGCCTGTGTAGCAGCCAGCAGGAAGCCAGGAAGAGGGGTGGTGGGCCAGCATCGGGAACTAAGGGTGCTTCGGAGGGCAGGTCAGTCACTCGGGCACTGCCTGGTAGGTGTGGGGCCTCCCACGGGGGGCTGCTCAGCTACAGCTGGAGGCTCAGCTGTGTCACACAGAGGAACCAGGCAGCCACAGTACAGCACTTACCCAGCAAGCAAAAGGCTGTGGGTTCTGGCCCCAGCTTGGCAGAGAAAGGACTGGGTGGCCTAGATTTGCTCTGAATTAACTTGTTATCAAACTCTAGATTATTGGATTGGCTTGAGCCCTACGGGAAAATTATGCAAACCTTCCCTGTGCCTACTTTATTACTATTACTATTATTATTATTATTATTATTATCTCTTTTAAAAAGAATAAAACCTAAGAAAATAGAGCAAAGTCAATCAAAACAAAGCAGTGAAAGTGGTACAGAACTTCAAAACAGGATACTAGGAAATCAACAATGGCTACCATAGTATTATATCTTGTTATCTTCACAATAGCTGTCCATACCATCAGACATGGTACAATCAAATAAAACCAAACAGAATAAAACCAATCAAAACAGAACATTGAATAAAACAAAACAATAAACTGGAACAAAACAAAACAGTGAAAACAACGTTGGATTTCAAAAACAAGACAGAAGGAAATCCCCCATAGTTGCTGTATTGCATACTGTTATCCTCTTAATGGATGCTCAGATGGCTGGCCTCAGGCCTGCAAAGTCAATTAAAAAATAGTTAGTTTGATTTAGTTGTTTTTGTTCCTCAGTTGCTATCAACTCAGCCTGTGATCCCCTGAACCAGCCGCTTGCTCACAGGTGGGCGTGGGGCGGGCGTGTTCCTGACTCTCAGCCCTTGTGCTGATCAGCTCACAGGAAGGGTGAACAGGGGGCCACTCCTCCCAGACCCAGCACAACTTCTGCTGACTCATGGGAAGGGCAGACTCCCCTGTTCTTTGTTGAGCAGATCAACAGCTGACTCAGTTTGCCACGGGGAGAGGTGTCCCATTACAAGGATCATTTTAGGTACCACCAACCGGGTAGCTTCAAGCCTAACAGCCGAACCCAAGCAAAAGGCCCTAGGCAATGTGCAGGACCACTCATTTGAAAAGATGCAATTTGTCTCAGTAACAAAAGTTAACATATATTTCCAATTAGCTCCTCCTAATAGAATTTACTCCAAACTAGCAGCAGATTAAAAACTGCATAATTAATTTAGTACACTTTTGTTCCTTTCTACCACCAAAATGAGCTATTTTACTTCCTAGAAAATATCAATAGAGCATTATCCTTGCTCTAGGAATTTATTTCCCCTCAGTGATATTCTTAATGCTTTTCTTTTTCCATCATCTGTCTTATTTATGAAACTATGCCACTCACATGAAAATAGATGCTTAAAGAGAGAAGAAATTCTTACAAGGAAAGAAAGGCTTTTAATGTCTTCCTGTTTCTCACATGTTCAATTTAGTACCTGCACTGAGCCCAGACTCCTTCCATTTAGACTGAAAAGTTCTGACCCTGGCATTCCAGAATTATTCTGAGTTCTTAGCCTGGCAGAGGGTTTGTTTAAGTTTGTTGACTGAAGAAGAAAATAAGTTGTTCTATGGCGTCACATCAAAAACTGTCTCCCGTTGTGGGAAATGCATGGAGAAACTGAGACACCCCTGAATTATCTCTAAAAGACCCTAAAACCTGGGCCTCAAGGCAACTGTGACTTGTTCTGGAGATGGACAAGGTGCTCCCTTGGTTTCCCGTGACCCAGCTGTGCTGTTTGCTGGAGGAAGCTCACCAAGCCTTTGATGGTCTCCGGTGGGCTTCTAGCCATGCTGTCTTACCTCGTGTGATTTGAACAAGTTTTAAAGCCTGTGGATTCAAAACTGAAGCTACAGCACTCCAGGGCTGTCAACTGGCTTTGAGCCTTGAGATGAGAGGCTGTGACTTCCCAGATCAGAGAAGTTTGTGCATCAGAGCAGAATTCTAGCACCGGGCCTGAAGACCAAATGCGACCTCAGCTGTGTTATGCAGATCAGTCTTTCTGCACATCCTTCTCTCTGCATATTGCCAGGTGCTGGCCCAGCTGGCCCAGCTCATAGCACTCACACAATTCCCACCTTTCTCACAGCCACTTACCCTCCAACCACCTCCTTCTTCACAAATTGATAAAATCCAGGTTAGGCCCGGGCCGAGGCCTCTGTGCCGTGAACCCTCATCACGGCGGGACTCAGGCTCCCCGGCTGCCCGTAAACATAAATATAAATATGTCTCGGTGCCTTTATTCTCCAAACAAAAGTGGTAGATTGGAATGAACACACTACAATTCCAAAAGGTTTCCATGGGATCCCAAATACAAACTTCCCAGACCGAGATGAGGATAGGAGAGAGCTCTCCATGGCTGTCACCGAACCTCAGCAAGAGGGACCCATGGGGGAGCGAGCCCTGGGCAGCTGGATGGGACGGTCCCTCCTTCCCTCGAGGGCGCGGAGTGGCACTTCAGGCCACAGGACGAGCACGGCTGGGGCACCCGCTCATCCTCACTGGACCCTCGTCAGGAGAGGGGCTCAAGGGAACACAGCCAGGAGAAGGCTTTGGACCAAGATGTGGCAAACTGACTTCTGTGGCCCCGTAGCTGGTCCATTAAAATTGTTATTTATCTTCCTTAACAGCTTGGGCAATCGTACAGCGATGAATCTCCTGCAGTTTCAACAAGTGTCAAAACAGAAATGAAAAGCATTCACTTTTTATTTAAGTGAACTTCAGGGAACCAGTAACAAATGAGTTGTCACACATCTAATTCACTTGGTTTCAAAGTTTTCTATGTCGCTCAGTAAATCTTGGAGGTTTATAGTCTTTTCTTTAAACCTACCTTTTGTTCATTTGAAAGATTTTATAACTGAGCATACATCAGTTTTTCCTTCATTATTTTGTTTCACAAAAAATTCTAACACTAATTTAATTTAATTTTAAAAAAAAACAAAAAAACAGACTCACTATGAAAGTTCATTTCCTTCTCGCTCCCTGGTCCTCGCTGGGGATTCTACACTGATGTCCTCTCACAGAGCAGGACATGGCTGTGCCACAGGCAACCAGCAAGTGTCAGCCGTCCCTCTGTCCCTCCGTCCCTCCACTGCCCTCAGCACTCTGGATTGTCCCACACACCTGTCTTGCTGTCGTGGGTATTCTGGACTCTCAGGTCCCCCATCCATTCACTCCCAGAATTTATCTTTCCAGGCAAATAGTTTCCAGGACACCTCCAGAGCCCACAGGAAGCTCAGGACAGCCCCGGGGAGCAGGGAGGCCTTGGGCCACGCTCCCCTCACACTCCTCTCAGTCCCCTGCTGCCTCCAGGGTGATGTACCTGCCCCTTGGCAGCTTCTTGTTTGCTTGCAATCACACCTCTCAGCTGGGGAGGCCAGTCTGGGAGCACTGTTGTTCCTGAACAAGTGACACCTCAGCACCAGGAAGCCACATTGGGCCAGGCCAGGCTGAAGGGGCAGGACAAGCTCCTCTCTCTATGACCCTCCTGGCCTTCCGGCCTTATAAACACATCCTTCTTGGTGTTTTGCTTTTTGAAAACCCACCAAAGAGCGCCACTGCTCTAGACTTGGGGACCTCAGCTTCATACAGCCCGTGACAGTCCATCCACAGGCACGACAGCCACACGGGGAGGAA
The DNA here is from genome assembly GCA_004027455.1 of Hydrochoerus hydrochaeris. NCBI lineage: Eukaryota > Metazoa > Chordata > Mammalia > Rodentia > Hydrochaeridae > Hydrochoerus > Hydrochoerus hydrochaeris. Next base: position 132,288 of record PVLA01004205.1, on the reverse strand, counting down.
GGGCATCCCAGGACTGGGCACGGGCACGGTGGCATGGCCCTCCCAGCACACCAGCCACCAGAGCACTGCAGGGTGTCGCTGGCTGCTAGGGGGTGGTGAAGGATACGTGAGCTGCACGGGACACTTAGGGACCAGGGAACAGCCCTGGCCAACCCCTGCCACTTGCCAGAGGAGAATCTTCCAACACAGGAAACTCCGCTGCCTGCTGGAAATTCACCATGACCCTTAGGAACTGCAAGTGGCTTCCCAAATAGAGCCACCACGGATGGCAGGCAGAGCCCCTTACACTGGACACCATCAATTAACACTACATGTGGAGGTGGTCAAGGCAGAAACACTGTGGCTGCTATGAAGAAAGGACTTTCACGGCTGCAATCCCAGCACTGAGGAGGCTGAGGGAGGAGGATCGTGGCAAGTTCAAGAGCAGCCTGGGCTACAAAGTGAGCTCCAGGCCAGCCTGAACTGCATAGAGAGACCATCAAAGAAAGAAAGAAAGAAAGAAAGAAAGAAAGAAAGAAAGAAAGAAAGAAAGAAAGAAAGAAAGAGAACCCCATGAAAGAGGACTTAAACATAAATAAAAGCATCCTTCAGACCCTTCATAGAAGTCATAGAATGGTCACTGGACGCACACTGTCTTAAAGGCCTGTGCACACTGGAACAGAATGGACCTTGGCGGCCTGGGGGCTCGGGATGCAGAGAGGGGAGCTGGCCTCAAGATTCTGATGCCAGCCCAGGGTACCACGTCCCCACCGGGTCTGCCCAGCGCTGAGCGCTGAGGGACAGCTGGCACTCGGGGGTGGCTGCATCGAGGCTTGGGCTGGGAGGAGGGGGAGGAGCAGCCACCACCAACTAACGCCGGGGCCTGTTCCAGTCCTCTACCCGTTCCCCGCACTAGGATCTCCCGAGGCAGGGTGCTCCAGGCCAGAATCTAGGGGAGTGGCTTCCGGAGAAGCAGAGCTCCTCGGCCGAGGTCCCGGAGCGCCCTTACTGGCTCCTTCTCCCACACAGCCACTGTCGGGATCACCGGCCCTGCTGGTGGCTGCAAACAGGCCACAGTGAGACCCAAACACAGAGCCTCCCAGTGGAACAGAGCCAGGCTGGAACTCTCCTGTCCTACAGGTGAGCAGGAGAGAAGCAGCCCAGCGCCACACAGGGCCGGCCCCTGGCAGAGGAAGTACACAAACCACAGTGAGATCTAAGCTGTGTTATGCACACAGGACAGCTCCCCACACTGAGCCTCATCGTGATGGCCCGCGAACGGGGACCCGTAAAAATTTTAACAATAAAATTTGAGAAAATTGTAAAAAACAATGAAAAGGAGACGAAGGCAGGTGGCCCTTCCAGAGCGCTCCGCAGTGACCCGGCACTCACCGGCAGGTGTCCACCAGCTGGTCCAGCTCGGGGCAGCTGCACTCGTACAGGTCCCGGCAGCTGCGGTGGCTCTGGTTCATCAGCTCCCCCAGCTGTGCCACCGCGTCCTCAGGGTCGTCCTCGCAGACCTGCTTGAACCGCAGCACCCGGGCCGCCTCGCTGTACACGTGCTTGGCCCGCTGGTACAGCTTGAAGACGGGCACTGCGGACACAGGGGACATGGGGCGGTGGCTGAGTGGACAGCGCAAGGCGACTCCAGGCCCCATGCTGCCGCCCTCAGCCACCCCAGGCCAGGGCGGGCTTTGGTCATGGCTGAGCAATCTGCAGGGTCCACCATCGCTGCCAACCTCTGTTCATGGTTATGTATCAACTTATGAGCTTATTTACCAATATGCCCTCTTATACACTGCAGTATCATTACGGCAAAAAATCAGTGAATAAGAAACAACCTAATAAGAGAAGACTTTTAAAATTAAATTTAAAATTTTTCACTTTTAAAACTAAAATGGGGATTAACAACTGGATCTCATCATAATAAAAAGCTTTTGCACATAAGAAACCACCCATGGAGTTAAAAGATAATCCACATTGTGGGGGAAAAGTGTTGCCAGCTATTCCTCAAAGGACTAATAGCTATAATATATAAAGAACTAAAAAAAACTCGGATTCCCCCCACCATTTAAAAACCCAATACAAAAATGGGCATCTGAAATGAATAGATACTTTTCAGATGAAGATTTATGAACATTAAATAAATACATGGAAAAATATTCAGCATCACTGGTCACTCCAGAAATGCAAATTAAAACAACACTGAGATTTCACCTCGCCCCAGAAAGAATGGCTGTCATCAAAAAAATCAACCAATGAAAGATGCTGGGGAGGCTCTGGGGGGAATGGAACCCTTCTCCACTGTTGGCGGGAGTGTAGATTGTAAACCACTGCAGAAATCAGTGTGGAGATTCCTCAAAAAACTAAAACTAGAGGTTCCATTTGACCCAGCTATTCCCCCTGCTTGGTATCTTCCCAAAAGAGGTAAAAGCATCATACTACAGCAATACATGCACACCCATGTTTACAGCAGCACAATTTGTAATAGCTAAATCTTGGAAACAACCCATATGCCTTTCAATAGAAGAATGGATAAATAAAATGTGGTTTTTATATATAATGGAGTACTGCTCTGCCATAAAGAAGGATAAACAAGATATTTTTAGGTAAATGGAAACCTTGAAACCATCCTTTTTAGTGAGATAAATGAGGCATACCTGTTTATACACTGCATTGTTTCTCCTGTGTGAGAAACCAAAAGGGTAAATAAGGACCAGAAATGGGATGATACTAAGAAAGAGGAAAACAATGTTCAAGTGGGAAGGAGAACAAGGGAGGGATGAGGGGAAAAGAAAAAATAGAAGGGGAAAGCTGGAAACAAGGGAGGGAAGAGCTGAAGGGAGCGGGGAGAAAGGGGAAAGGACTCTACAGGTACCACGTGCAGGCGCAGATTCCCTGTGACGGGTGTGATCACCACGGGTATCGAAAGTATACTCACAACATTAATTTTTATAAACGGGGTTGATGAGGTGTATTTCTCAGGGTCCTTCCAACTCCCTGCGACCAGGCGCAGCCCTTCAATACCCCGTCCCACTGTCTGTCACCTCCTGCACAGCAGATGCCAACAGGGACCCCACGCCGGGCTGCAGCCCCTCCTGAGCTCCACCCCACAGGCTGCCTGTATGGGTCACATGCAAGGGTCCCCTGCTGTGGTCCCCAAGGACAGAGAACATCAGCGAGACACCAAACTGCCCTCGAGGCAGGCTTTCTGCAGGACTCTGTCTTCCCGGGCCTCTATTTGGGTCTGTCTCCCCTAAACTGTGATTCTTTCCTCAGAAGTACTTTTATATTTCCAGCTATGAAACTCTAAATCTAGCAACATTTCTGGTTCCATTGCTCCCCACAGCACCCTCCTTGTGATTCTTAGAGGCAGTGGAGGGTGGAGGAAGTGAAGAGCCACACAGCAGGAACCGCATGCGGCTGTCTCCCCAAAACGTGTATGAGGAAACCCTAACCCTGGATGCCGTGGTATTAGGAGGGGCCCAGGGGCTGAGTAGATTTGCCTGACGTCATGAGAATGGATTCCCAGGATGAGGGTTAGCAAAAGAAGAGAGACTGGAGCTGTATTTCTCCACCACAGGTGGCTGCTGCCTCCTATGACAGGCTTCTGTGAACCAGGAGGAGGAACCAGACCGAAGAGGAACCGGGACGACCAGACACCGGAACCAGGGAAGAGGAGGTTGACCAGACACCAGAACCAGGAAGAGGGACTCGATCAAATACTAGAACCAGGAAAAGGGGCTCGATCCAACACCAGAACTGCTGGCACCCTGCCCATAAGCCTCCAGCCTCCAAAGCCCAAGACAGAATGTGCTGTGGCCTAAATTACCTAGTGCTAGCACTCACTATTTGGTATTTTTGTAAAAACAGCTCAAATTGAATCATTTTTTTTTTCTATCTTTTTGAGACAGGGTCTCACTATGCAGCTCAGGCTGACCTTGGGCTCACCTTGTAGCCCAGGCTGGTCTCGAATTCGCAACGATCCTCCTGCCTCAGCCTCCTGAGTGCGCCACCACTTCTGGCTCTGAGCCACCATTCTTAAGGACCATGTAAAAGCTTAATGAAGTAAAGGTGGTGCTAAATTTCCTACAAATTATTAAGGAATCACAAATTTGATTTCAAAGTTTCTAGAAAGTGAGTCCTATGAGATATTAAATCTAACTACTGGCATCAGTGCAACGATGCCAAGTTATGTGACCTTTGCTGTTCTCTTTCAAAGAGGACCTGCAGTCAGTCACCAACTCTAACTGCTCCTTCCCTCCCTCCTAAACTGTCCACATGTACACTCGCGTTCTCTCCTATGGCTGACTTCCAGTGACCTGCCAGTCGATATCTCTGTGTGAGTCAGTGGCTCCTACCTGCAGCCTCCCTTTTGGCCTACACTGGAGCTGCTAAAACAGCTAGCTCCAGTCTCTGCCCAGGGCCCTGGTCTCCACCACCAGCTTCACCTGCCTGCAGCACCCCAGCACCCCTGCTTCAGAAAGGACTGACTCCGGAGTCCCACAGGGAAATGGCTTCGCACCCTTCCTCTCTCAAAGTGTCACCTCTGTCTGAAGGCTCAGGTTCCCCGTTAGGTCCTCTGTGGAGCCGTGAGGGCCTCTGCTAAAGTCAGTGTCTTGCATGTGGATTTGCCCCACGCTTGCAGTCCACGGCGTGCGTTTGGCCTTTGTCAACTCTCTCCACGGGAATTACTTCCCGTCTCTGCAGTTTTTGAGCCGCAGGAGCAGGAAGCGGGAGTTCTAGTCCCGTGCACCCACCCCAGCACAACCTCGCCCAGGGCACTCCGGTGCCCCACAGACAGGAGGGCGACGGGTGTTTCCGAGGGGAAGACGACACACGGGACTTCATTTTTAACCACAACCCAAGATCAGAAACACCGGCATTTGGGCACCGTTCAAAAGGCCCCATTATTTCACAGCCGGGGAAAGGGGACAGGAGGATTTTTCTTTTGCTATTAAATCTGCAACTGCTGACACCAACTGTGAATGAAAAATAACAGTAATAAAAAGAGAGAGAAATCACACCCTGCATGTAGGTAGAGAGAAGCACACACAACAACATGTTTTGTTCTGTCTGTGGCCAGGTCATGTGAACCATTTTCATGGGAATAGGCACATGATTTATTTTAGGGCCTGTGTGGCAAAACACCCCAAGGGAAGAGTTTTGCCGGTCCTCATTCCTGGCACAGTCAGTCTACAAACAAGTGCGGTGTGAAGCCTCCCTGAGCAGGGAGCAGCACAGGCAGGGTGCCGCGGCCCCACCTTGAGCAGTTCCTAACCCCAGGCTCACGGGAAAGAAAGGGAAGCCGGCAACTTCGGTAACTGTAGTTGAATACTGTCCTTTTCTAAGACTTGAGGTCGAAGCAGCAAGTTTAAGATACCAGCTGCAGGACTCCACATGCTCCACTTTTACTTTGGAACTGCTTCACCTCCCACCGTCACAGGCTGTTACAAAGTCAGACGGCAGGGAGGGGACAGGGCGGGGCCTGGGACGGGGACCCAGGGCCAGCCTGGCTTCAGGGCCATGGTCAGCAGTAAGCAGCAGCACTGCGGTGCCGTGCCACCGACACATCACACACCATGCTCTGGAGGCGAACAACATCTCCAACTGCGAGTAAACGCAAATTTCCGGCAGGCAGGGGACCACAGAAACATGAGACTCCACGAGCGCATCACGTCTACGGAACAGTTGCCAACATTTTCCATATTTGCTCCAATTGATATTTGGCTGCAGTATTTTCTGATCACTTATGGATGACTTGCGTGTCTCCTTCTGAAAATGAAGATACTTTTATACATACGCACCGTATCATCGTCACAGCTAACACCGTTACAGCTGAGTTCTTATAATAACGAACAGTAATCATGCAACATACCAGTGAAGTGAGGAATCCAGTGCACATTTAAATAGTCCCAGTCTTCACCCAGTTTAACTTTCAGTTTAAGCTTCGCTAAGATCCAGAGTTCACGCATTCTATTCAATTATTATGTCCACTATGTCTCTTTGAATCCGGAATCTACAGTGGTCTCAACACCGCATGCAAGCATCTTTCAGGGCTGTGCTCTGGATCAAATGGGTCCTTCAGGGAGGGTCGCTTTTCCTTTCCTTTAGGATCACACATTAATCCAGCATGAAAGGCTCTCAGCAGGAACTGAGTGGAGAGCTGTCTCCTACTCAGCCTTTACTCCTGGTCTTTGCTCTGTGACCAGAGAGGCCAGGATATGCTGTGCGGATAACAGGACCCCCAATCCTGGCAGTGAGCAAGCCTCCCCTTTGAGCTCGGACCCAGAACGGCTCGGGCGGCCCTGACTGGGCAAGGTGAAGATGCGGGTCCAAATGCGGGAGAGGTCACTGTGGCTCCTGTCTGCTGAGCGGCAGTAACTCAGGAAGCGAGGGAAAGGGCATTGAGAGCATCTGTTTTCAATTGTGCTGCAAAGCTCTTGCCAAAGGCTCTGGCAGATTTGCAGACCATCCTTTGCAGGGAAAGCAGTTGTGTGCTGGCTGGATCTCACAAGTGCACTCTGGGTCCACGGCCCTGGCTCGTTAGATGCTGGCAACCCATCGTGTCTGGAGCACGGATACCAAAACTTCAAGGAAACCTGAAATCCTGTCCATAAGCCTGTCCCTGTCCAGTTAGCCTTCTGACCAATGCTCCATCTGTCTGTAAGCTCTTGTAATTCTTGGGAGCAATTGTTACATTAAAGGATGAAGGAAGCCGTCTCTTAGTATGTTCACTGCATGCGTGATTACTTCCAAGGCAAATCTGACTTAAGAATCTAACACTAGACGCTGTTTTCCTACAATACTACTGGTGGCCTGTCCTGTCCAAGGGAGTCTGAGACTTCAAAGCAGGACACGCCACGTAGATTTTGCAATGCCGGTTTTCTCCCGTGTGAATCTTGCAATTCCTGAAATCCTGACACTGTGAATGCTCACAGCCGTATACATTTAAACTGCAAAATAAAGACCACTTGGCCTTTACATCACTTTCACTTATAGAATAACCTCTATTACACATGTGCTGTTTTTCTTTTAAGACAAAAGATGTCAATGTACAAGTTGTTTTTTTCTGAACTGAAACCTCATGTTCAGCTTTGCTGGTGCTTTGTGGGTGCTTTGTGGGCTGTGGGTGGTCACAGTTTGTACACTCAGTCTCTAATAGCCATCCTGCTGCATAGAGATGGTGACAGGGACCCACCTGTCATCAAGGACTCTAACCCTGGGTGCAATACTTGGTTGTGTCGTTGCTTCTTCAGTGGGAAAGGAGAAGGGGAAAGCCCTGCCAGGGGACACGGCCAGGTGCCCTTTGTTCACACAAGCTCTGCAGACAGGAGTCCATGGTAGGGGGAGGGTGTCCCTGTTCAAGCTCTCCTGAGCCCATAGATCTGATAGCAATTCTGCATGCAACAGCACTGCCACCTAGCAACGTCACCCAGTAGCTCCCTGAGGACCCGCCGTGGGTCCCATGCCATGCTCCAAACAAGACAGATGCTAAGGAGAATCCTCTGTTTTGGCCAACTCAGTTTAACAGGTCAGACAAACCACACACCCCCGGAAATGTGGGAAGGACACAGGGAATGGGGAGGGGGGACCGGGACAAGCTGTCACAGGAGGAGGGGTCTTAACGGCCTCCACAGAAATCTGTTCTCACTGCTGAGCCCTCAGTGCCCTGACAAACTGACAGCCCAGGGGCCGTCGCCAGCCTGGGGCTGTTTCCTGACCCACGGGGCCATCTGTACACTGGGGGTGCCGTAAGAATCCAGATGTCTGCTTTCCTTGAAAGGCTGAGAGGTCTGGCAGCTGGCTGGGGTGAGCAGCAGCTGCCCCTGGAGACGCATGAGTAAGGCACCCACGAGGTCCCCACCCCACCTACCCAGTGTTCAGCATCCTCCAGCTCACCCTCTGCCCGAACCCTGCAAGCATCTACGTGGGTCCTGGTCCCACCAAGCTCCCAAGTCAGGGATTCAGGGCACATCTCTTCCCCAAGTGTCCATCACACCAGCATAACCCGCTGTCCTAACTAACAATCAAGTGTTACCACCTGTCTCTCGGTAGCCTCCGCCTTTGAGTCCTTTGGAAGCTGGAAGGCAGCTTTGTGCCAGTTTTAAAGCAAAGGATCAAAATAATCAGTAAGAGAGGCCCCTGATGCTCAAGAAGTAAGAGTCCACTGGAGAGAAATCACTAAATAGGGACAGTCAGGGGCAGCAGATCTAATCTCAGGCATGAAGTCGAAATGGTGTAACGGGAGGCAGAGCCTGGGACAGGGCTGTGTGCAGTGACCAGGCTCCAGGAAGCAGGGCGAAGGTGTAAGGAAAGTGAGACAGGACAGGAGAAAAGCCAGCCAGGGGCTCGCCGGGCAGGCCGCCGTGCAGACAGGCAGAGCTGAGGCGCTGGGGTTCTTTGGACTGTGCCTTGGACCGAGCCAGCCAATCCTGTGGGAACCCCCCTCCCCCGCAGGAAGAGGTACTCGCACTAGACACTGGCTTGGCATGGGCTGTGGCAGGGCCAGGCTGGGTGGGCAGAGGGGATGCAGCACAGTGACCATGACCTTCATGGGGAAGAGAAGCCCAAACAAGGCTTTTGGTGAAGGTGAACAGTAGAGTGAGCAGATCACCTTCCTAAGGTAGGGAATGGAGATGGATGAAGAACGTATGTCACAGAGTATGTCAGGTGCAAAGGTGACTAGGAGTCACATAGCGCTTTTGAAGAACCCCAGTGCTTCAGTTTGCCTGGAGTATAAATGACATAAAGACACAAAAGCAGCAGGGAACATCATGAGAGAGGAAATCAAAGCAGCAGGCAGAGGTCAGCTAGCGAGACATGTAAGTTGTATCCTGTAATAAATGGCTCTGGGCCCTTTTAGGGGTATAGAAGCTTTAGAGAATGGAATATAAGCTATGGGACCTTCCTCCATTTGAGCACACAAATATCCACAAAGCCCCATGTAGGACAACACACTCAGGGCCCATAAAGCTATAGTGGAGCCAGGTTCAGACTTCAGGTTAGAGGTAAGAAAGCATCTTAGGCTTCAGCAATTATGGCAGTCAGGTTTATTTATAAGCAATAGAAACTTACACCAACTCAGGGGAAAGGAACTTACTTTGAAGACATCAGAGTACTCATGAAATCTTCTAGGCTTGGTGATATATTCTTATCCTCTGTTAGGAGAGGAAAAAGATAGGAAGGAGGTAGCCAGAAGCCAAGGGAAACAGGCAGTGGGGAATGCGGTCACCGTCATTCCTCAGGCACAGACTAGAAAGGACCCCGGATTCCAGGCACTGCAGATCTGGGCTCTTAGACGCACACAGCCCACATACAAGAGGGGCCTCATGCTCTTCCCACATCTGGGTCTCAAGTGACCCAAGAGAGGCAGAGATGATCCCCAGCTTCCACCTCTGAAGACAAGAGCCCCCATCACCAGGCCACTGGCATCACCAGTGTGCACAGAAGGACCTTGCCAAGATGACGACCTCAGATGCCAGCACCTAACACCTGCCCTACAGCTATGGCAGGGACTCTGAGCATCTCCACCTCCTCCCCACGAACACCCAGCCTCTGGCCTCCCTCATCGACTTATTCCCACAAATGCACTTTAGGGTGTGTGTGCCCTGCCCAAAGGACGGTCCGGACTCATCCCAAGACTGCGGGGGAACAGTGGCCCTCCCAAGGCGGGGAGCTTCTCCCTGTGGCCTCTGAGCGCAAAGTACACAGGGCTTTGTGCACACAGGGGAGTGTGCAGCGCTGGCCTTCAGCCATTCAGCTAACGAGTGTTAAATACCTTAGAAATCAGACACTGTGGGAAGACGTCATCTCAGGATAATAAATCAAAACCAAAGAAACATGTTGGGTGGAAACAAGTAGAAATCTTTATCACGTGAGAGTATGATTAATCTTTCTGAGGCCTGGGATTTAGCTCAGTGGCACAGTGCCTGCCTGGTAAGCACAAGGCCATGAGTTTGATTCCTGGTACCAAAAAGAATCTTTCTGCAACTCCTGGGCCCCAGAGCTGTTTCCCACTGTCCAGCCAAGGGCTGGAGGCAGTCATGGATTTCGTGTCGCTGCACGCTACCAGCCAATTCCTCTGCGAAACAGAAAGCTCCAGCAGGCAAAGTCCAGGCTTGGTTCCCAAGAAGAGCCACCCAGAGGCGGCCGGGAAACCACTTCAGAACCCGCTCTGGACCCTCAGTGCGGTGGGTTCTAATGAGTCCCCGCTCTGTGGCGCAGGCTCTGTGGAGGATCAGCAGCACAATGGAAAAACACTATATAACCCTCATTGAAGCTGAGCTGTGGCTTCAGATCTACTTTCCTACTAACAATATTTTTCATACATGTGAAGTTTCTGAAATGGTCAGACCCATAAAAAATAAACTGCCCTTTTCGGCCACATTAGCATCCCATTCCCAGGAGGCAAAGACCAAATTAAATAAGCATTTTTACATTTAAAGTGGGGAGAGGGAGGGACATCCTTCACTACCTGCTGTTAAAAGCAAAACCACCAATGGGAAAAAAATCTATATATGCGTTTTCAACCAAGCCACATGAGTCCATGGAAAACTGCATTCCAAGGGGCATCTATGAGCACTGAAAACCCACAGCCTAAAGCCATTTTGTCCACGGAGGGTAACGCACTCCTGTTTATAGTGTTCCCTCCTCCAATTTCCAAGGCAACCAGAGCAGCTACTTCAGGGTAAGAACAGCTCACAGAGCACTGATTCACAGTACATCTTCCTCCTCTGACCTTGCAGCCACTGCCCTCACCTGTACCCAACTGTCCGGTGACACTGAAGCCACCGCTAATGGCACAGGACAAGGCAGGGCTCGTTGCCCCTCTCTCCACCCTGAGTTCCACCTTCCTCCTCTGGATTCACATCACTTGGGGTGGGGCACACGGCACCACCCCAACTGCTCTCCCTTCCACCACCCTAGTGCCCAATGTTGGGGTGAAATTCCAAATCACCTCTCCGGCTGTGATTCCTAAATACGTGGTTACACAGAAATTTATCATGTTTTCCACCATCTGACAGCCACACTCAACCCCTTGCTGCCTCCTGCAGGGAGGCTGGATGCGTCCTGCCCCATCACGGCCCTCAGAGGCCAGGGAGGAACACCTGCACCCCACACGGACCTGTTCTGCAATCCCCCACCTCTCCCAGGGCCAGCCACACCTGCCTCTGCCCAGGCGCCCCGTCCAGTTATCACCGAGGCACCCACGGCAGCAGGAGGGACAGCTCGGCCTCTGCCCTCTGCACCTTCTGCCCTCCTCAGATCCGGCCCTCCGGCAGTGCTGCCTCTCTCTTGTCCTCCAGGGAAGGCTCAGCAGCAGCTCCCCGATGAGCCGGCCTGACCTCTCCACGGTTCCCTCTCCCCCGGGAGAAGAATTTGCCCGTTAACTTCCCAGAGTTCCCTGCGGTTTATTCTTGGAAACAGGGAAAGGAGCAGGCAATCTCAAGCCACTGGAGAAACAGCCCTGGGAGCCGGGCTGAGTCGTGCTGGCCACGCAGAGCTGGTGGAGGACTCTACAGGAGCTGCGTCACGCTGGCCTACAGTGCGCCCGCCCTGGATTCTGGCCTAAAAAGGAAAGAGCCCCCCACTTTGCTTTTTCCTATTAACTGAATCATCGGGGGAAGGGTTAGGAGAATAAAGAGGAATGAAGGAAGAGCAAATGGAAAATCACCGCGTGCGTGTCTGAAAAGTAAGGAGCACACTCCCGTGGTAACACTTTGCTAACTGTCGTGTTGTTATCTTCCCACACGATGCAAAATCACATGGGGGCAGTGATTACGCAGGCCTTGCTGAGGCTAACACGCAGTGCTGGGGGAGTTGGCCCTCAAATGAATACTTGCTGGAAAAAGATAAAGATCTATTTACTTATTAAATTGATTCCCCAATGTGATTTTTTGAAAAAGTAATGAAACGGATTAGAGCAGTGCGAGCAAGTGTGAAGATGTGGTATCTGCCATTCACAGAGGCCCAACCGGGAGCCCAGGCCATCACCCCGGTTTCTCTGGAAAGTTGTGCACAGGAGCAGAGCAGGAGGGGTGACGGGGGCTGGGAGGAGGGGTTCTGAGGCCCCCTCTGAATCCCTGGTGATGAAGATTAAACACAACATACTAGGCTAGGGGCGTAGTTTGACCTCTATCATGAAAGAAAGAATAGTAATCGCCTCCCTCTGGCATGAACCAGGAGGAGAACCAGGGAGCGGCCCCCGAGATACAGCCAAGGCCATGGTGGAAGCCAGGAGGCTGCACAAAGAAGCAATTCGCCCGCCCTCTTGGTAAGCGCCTTCCTCCGGGATGCGCCAAGAGGAGACCCAGCAGAGAGTCTCCTGTGAGCCTACTGGTGCGCGGGCTTGGAATCAGACATCCCACAACACCCACCCATCCCCATTAGCAACTGGGGGGTCTGAGCATCTCTTTGCAGGATGACTGTATGCAATATAGCAAATGTGGAGGTTCTCCTCTATCTTCTCTTTGAAAGCAAATGTTGTTTTCAGTTTTGTTTCATTATGATTAATTGCTTTACTCTATTCAATATTATTTTTTGATTGGTTTTATAATGTTCGGTCTTTGGTTTGATTTTGCTGTACCTAATTGACTAGACAACTATTATGAAGATAACGAAATATACTATGGTACCTATTACTGTTATCCCGGTAACCTGCTGTGAAGTTCTGTACTAAATTCACTGCACTGTCTCAATTGGCTCTATTCTATCTTGTTCTATTGTATTTCTACTACCTTCAAAATAAAAAAAAAGAAAAAACACAAAGAGAAAGAGTGAGAGCAGAAAGAAAGTAAACCACATGAGGTGTAACTGCAGATACATCCAGCAAGTGTTTCAGTTTCTTTGAATTATTATAATAATTAAAAGAACATGGCCATGAACCGGGCTCAGAATCCTCCCCCTCACTTTAAACACACACTTTTTTCAGCAGCTCTGGAGTCTTCCTTCCTAAGGATCGTTAGCTGTGCTGCTGTGGCCACCTGGATGTCCTGAATCAATGCAAAACATTGCCCTTTCACAGTCATTCTACCTTTGGGAAAGTGCTGGAAGTTGTACTGTATCAGACCCGGTGAATACAGTAGATGATGTCATGTTTTTACCAGCTGCCTCTTTGTGAGATGGCACTAGGCAACTGTATTCACCAACTATTTGATCACACTTCAAAAAGACATTCACAAAAGAGTACTCCAGAGCTGCTTCAGAAAGTGTGTGTTCTCCTGTACCGACTGCCCTCGAGCCTGTGCTGTGCCTGGGCTTTCCAGCATTTAGCCAGGTGTGAAGACCATGAAAAGGTTTCCCTCTCGCAAACATCTCATGGTGTTTACAGTGTAACCGGCAGCACCCGAAAAGATAAACGTGGACGCAGCTATGTCAGGGAACCCCGTGGTCACACACGTGTGTGGCTCCCCAGGGGCAGAGGGGCAGAGAGAGCCGCAGGCTCAGCGTGCCGTGGCTTCTCAGAGCTCGAGTTCACATGAGGGTCCCAAGCCTCACTCAGTGCACACGCACCGGCCTTTCCCCGTGGTCAGATGGTGTTTCCTCCCTTCTCCGTTTCTTTTCATCTTCATCATCTCGGCTCCTTTTCTCTTATAAGGTTAAGAATACAGAAATGAAGTAGATATAACCTGCTATGTCTTCTGTTACTTGTGTAGAATTTTCTACTCCTGCTTAAAGCATTGCAGCCTTTCTCCGCTGCGCTTCCTTATGCCATCTTCAATCATGCTGCTTCGCTGGACACGTGGTGTCTGGGCGCTTTTGCTGCCCCTCCAGTGGTCCTCGATGGAACACAGGTCTGTCTTTGCGCCCTCTCCTACTTTCTAAAGACAATACCCAGAATGGAAAATGATCTCTCAGTCTTTTTTTTTTTTTTGGTCTGTTTGAGACGGGGTCTCACTATGCAGTTCAGGCTGGCCTTGAGCTCACTTTGCAGCCCAGGCCGGTCTCAAACCTGCAACGATCCTCCTGCCTCAGCCTCTCAAATGCTGGGATTACAGGAGTGTGCCATCACGCCCGGCTTCTCCCTCGGAGTCTTTTAAAAACTTAAATGTTGTCTCTGCCCAGAATGTGGAGTGGTGGCCTGTCACATTGTCATCTAAATCGCACAGTGAAGTGCCCTCAGCTGAGACGGTCACATGGTTGGAACTGCTAATGTCGATACAAATCCAATCATTATTTTCCTTGTCATTACTACTGACATGTGACAATGACTTGCTGGAAGCCATAGATCCATTCATGGAACAGAAAGCCCAGTGGGCAGGAAATGGCCCACAACCTCCAACTGAGAAGGTCCCACTAGGAAACTTTCTCTTATGGACTTTGAAAAATTAAAGAACTAATCAATTAATAAATAACAATAATAAAGGCCACAGCCAGTAAATAACTAATAGCAAACATGTTTTCCCGGGCTACATCCAAGCCTGTCAGAATGACAGTCTGTAAGTGAACTCCACAGACAGAAAAGAAGACTACAAAGGGCTTCCCCAGACCAAACGCAGATAAAACGCCAGGACGAGAGAAATGTGCAACATCAAAAGAAGTCACAGTATGTCTGTCTGATACTTAAGTGACAGTAACTTGGAACTTAGCCAAGGACAATATTCACTGCCCCAGATGTCTGGAAAGAAACGACAATTTTGGGCTTATAGGCCAAGTAAATTGACTCCTATCAGTATGGTGAATATTGGATGGGAGAAGTGTGGGTGTCAGCAGGGCTGCTCCGCACGCTCCAGTCCCTCATCCCGCGGGAAGGCTGTGCCCACCCACACTCGGAAGCTCAAGCCACCCATGTGACCTGCCTGGGCCAATCAAATCAGGGTGGGTGGCATGGGTAAGAGCCAATGAGCAGTTAGACACTTCCCTCCCTCCTGCCACAGGATGGTGAGCAAAACGGGGTGCGGGGGACCCTCCCTCGAGTCTGTGCCCCCGAATCCTCAGACTGAACCGACTTTCTTGCTGACTTCCTTTGTGTATTCAGAGTAAGCGAGAAATAAAATGTGGGGATGAACCATTGAGGCTTTGGAGTCCTTACTGAAGTTACATATCCTCGGGCCTAAAAATACACACTGACAAGTTCAGGAATTTGAAGTTTTCTGTCTGAACAGACCAACGCAGGAGAGAATCACTCTGCCCAAAATAAAAGGACCTTCCTATACAAAAGGCTGCTTCACTGGCAAAGAAAGCATTTGCTTATACGGAAAATGTGAAAACAAAAGCAAAAGCAGCAAGGAAGGACAAGGCAGTGGTGAGAGGTTAGTTTCTTGGGGAGATGAGGACGGTGGAAGGAAATGACCCCCTGAAGCTGTCTGCAAAGAGCAGAGGGGTGCAGTGAGACGAGAGGGCATCGGCTGTCTTCCTGTCTGCAGGAGCCTCTGTGTACACACAGCAGAGAGCCCTCAAGTCCCCAGCTGCCAAGCTGGTCTCCCAAAAGGCAGAGATATGGCCCTGATTATGTCAAGCAAAGGGAATTCTGGGTAATAGATCTCAGACTTAAAACTATGGTCTACAAGCTCGGGAGGACAAGATTTCTTTTCCTGTTCTTCCTTGGGGCATTCATGAACGGTGGGGCCAGCAGCTGAGGAGACACAGAATTCCAGGGTCAGGGCCAAGAGGTAGGCAGAGCTGGACCACAGCAGCCAAGGAGGGCCCTGGGGTCAAGGAGGCCAAGGCCGAGGCCAAGGAGCAGCTTGGGGGAAGATGCTGGAGGGCCAGGGTCCAGGACACACAGGGGAACAGCTAGATTTGTGTGCAAAGGATGACGAAAGGCATCTACTGTGCTTCGAGATCTAATAGTGACACTTGGCGCCATCACAGCTCACCCCTTAAGCAACCTGTCTGCTGGACTCAGGACTAGAACAGGAGCAGGGCCACCCCTACCCATGGTTCGAGTACCACCCAGGGCCTGACACACCAGTCCTGGGCTCTTCCTGCAGAAGGTGACAGGGTTAAGATGCTGCATCCTCAAAGCCACACCTGGTGCGACGTGGTACTGTCCATCTTTAGGTCCCTCAATATTTAAAGAAAAAAGTGGCCCAAGGACTGTAGCACCCATCTGGAAGAGGAAGGGGTAAACCCAAGAATGAAGCATCATCCTCACGTTCTCTGAGACACCACTTTGGCCCATTTTCTCCCTAGAAATTAGAGTAGGACCCCTTACTGCTGGCCTGAACCTGCCCACGGCAGCCGGACAGACTGCTGAGAAGTCAATGAGAGCTGTAAGGCCAAGGGAAGGCCGGGGCAGCCGGGAAAGGGACAGACCAACGGGAATCAAACCATCCCAGACCGGATTCTCATGAGAGTTAACTGTAGAAAACCGCGTGGCAGGCCTGGCTTGGGTCACAGTTTGCTCATCCTAGTTCTAGAGACTTACTCAGGGTTCACCACATTAAAGTGAATCTGATAATGCGGGAAACTGAACCCTGACCCCTGCCCTCGGATTGTCCCCTTATCCCGCGCCCATATTGTCAGTTGCTTCGGCCGTTTAGCAGTTACTCTGCAGACACATCCGCAGTCCACACTCAATAGCTGGGTATGAGACTGGACTTAGTGAGAGAGGCACTTGGATTCTATCGGGCAGTAAGGACAGCGGTCTCAAAATGGAACCGAGAAGCCCAAAAACATCCTCCAGGTGTCCCCTGGCTGCCTGGGACCTCCTGAGAGTGACCGGGCAGCCATCAGCCCAAGGGCACCCTGCATGGCACTATGTGACACTGCACAGACTGGACCCTGAAGAGCAGGGAGTCTCCCGGGGTAAAGAGCGGATCCTTGTGCAGTGGCCCGGGCTCCATACTACACCCCGGGCAGAGAGGCCCCACCAGGCTCCTTCTCAGGACGTGCCCAGCTGGCAGGAGCTTTACTTCCTTGCTTTTAGATTTCCAAACATGTTTGCTTGCATGCGATCTCCTCTACCCGTGACTTTTTTCTCTGTCGCTGTGGACACAACCCTGGCGTTATGGTTTCAGTTACAGAGATGAACTGAATGGGGTGGAAATGAGGTCCCAGTGACGACATCTGTCCCGATCTCCACCCCACCACACACAACCTTACTCTACAGAGAAATTAAACCTTCTCTGCATGTTCCTGCCCCTAGCAGGGACTGCCCACAGATAGACAAGCTCTGTTTCTAAGCTGAATGTCCACTCCAAGGCCCCATACGGACCCAGCTTTCATCTCAGCTTCTGATGTTACAGGTTATAAAAATGACACTGCTGAAAGCAGCTGGACAGTAGAAGTCAGCTTCCCACAACAGTGGGCTCTGGGGCTCACCCTGAGCAGCAAGACTTTCAGGTGTGGCTGGCTGGCGCTGGTCCACAGCGCTTATCAGTACAGCTCTAATTCTGACCTTATGACAGGGAATATAATCACCAGAAAAAGGAAGGGCGGAGCTAAGCTAACAAAGGGAAGACGAACAGGCTCCGGGCTGGAGTCCCATGGGGGGAGCAGGCGAGTGCTTTGCCCTGCTGGTGGGGCTGCCTCAGGACACAATCGGAAGCCAGGCTCTTTTTCTGGAGGGTGGGGAAGCCCACAGCTCTACTATTGGTGACCTAATGAAGGGATTTTTCCTTCATTAGAAAATAAGCATTAGGAAATACTTACTGAGTTACAAACCTCCTGAGGGCAGGGATCATGCCTCATTCACCTCTGCACAGCCAGCGCAACTGGCAGACACTAAGATGTGTTTGGTGCTGGTGAAGGAACCAATTTGTGAAGCCATGGACCAAGATAATTAAACTTGCCAAAATGCACCCATTCTCCAAATTCCCTCAAGCACCCTTTAAGGTCAGAGGTACCCACGGAGGTTTGAAGAGCTGCCAGGCGTGAGTGGGGAGAAGTGTGGGCCCTCCTTTACCTGGCACACTTACCATCTTGAGTGTTCGGACTCAGGATCTGGGTCCGCAGCTCCTCCAGGCTAATTCCCAGGCACCCACAGATCTCCTCGGGGCTGTAGGGCTCAGGGTGAAGGGCTTCCTCTGCCACCAACAGCATCTCCTCCAGGCTGATCCCTAGCTGGGCCTGCACCTCCTCCAGCCGCAGGACCTTGTCCCACTGCAAGCTTTTGTGCCTCGCCAGGAGCTGCAAGTTCAAACCAAGATAATGGTCGGTTCCCATTTCCGCATCTGATGTGTGTTGCTTTAATGAGCCAGGTTCAACTTTTCACCGTTTGGTCATTTTCTTTTGTTTTTGTTGTTTTCCGTTCAACCTATCCAAATTTCCCACCGAGGCTTGGCCATGCCCGCTGGGCTCAGAGGTTTGGAATTAAGCGTGCCAACGTGCCCGTGTGACACCCGGGCTGGCTAAGTTCTAGGTCTAAAACACATATACACACTCGACTCCTTTCAGTGAGGAGTTTTCTTCCTGACAACACTTTCCCTCGGGGCTATTTCTGTGAGTTATTCATTCTCTGGTCCCTACTAGCCCTTCCCTAGTACACCTTTCTGTATCGAGCTGGGAGGAAAGGATTCCACTCTCATGTGACCTGTGGCCGTGACGTCCCTAGAGCACTTCCTGTTTACTCCATGCCTCTTTGAAAATGGCTCGTGGCATTCAGAGTAAACACCCAGGTTTTCCATGAAAACCTCACTGGTGACCTTTTGAAAAATCCCTTCTTTAGGCCACCAATAATCATAACGTGCTTCTCGAGAAAAATTGGAAGCCTGGCTTCCAATTGTGTCCTGGGGCGGCCCTAGGAGCAGGGAGCAGGGCAAATACTTGCCAGCTCCACCCATGGGGCCCCTGCCCAGAGTCCCTCCTCCTCCCCGAACCACCGAGGGCCCTGGAGCACATGACAATTGGAACAGAGATGGTTTCCCTGGCCTGGGTCGAAACAGTTCTTTGCCTGGATGTGAGGACAGCAGGTGCAGAAAGAAGCCAGCAAGCGGGTGGGAAACTCGCCTTCAAGGCGACGTGCATTTGATTCGCTCTGCCCTGATGCTGAGGGTTTGATTTGCTCTCTTTTCTGCAGGAAGTGGGATTTACCAAAGGCTATTAAGATTTGGTTAGGGACATTCACTTCTGAAGAACGTTCATAACAGAAGTTCTCATAGTCATTAATCATCTTTTTAAAAAGCCCTGGCTCATACATGTGAAAGGAGTTAATGATTTTAAGGCAGAACTAAGAAAAGAGACAATAGAATTAGGTTTTTCTATTCAATTATTTCACAGAACATGGTGCCACTTTTAAAAGCAAGGACAAGAACGCAGACCTTTCTTCTGGCCTTGTTTGCATAACACATTTAATTAATGTTGATGAGCAGTGTTGGGTGGATAGCTCCAAACCGATCCACTCATTCATGCACTGAATTCTTTCATTCGTTGGCTATAGTCCAACACAACCAAAAATAATTTGAGAAAATTTATAGACATACATGATATAAAACTAACAAAGAAATACAATGTATTTATTTTATATAGAAAGAGAGAGCTGAACTCAATAACCTGCATTAACACTGTCTGGTACAACATACCCAGAATGAAACAAAAATAATGAAATAATATTGCCCTGTGGTTTGAACCATATTTTTAAATTTCCTTGAGTTTTCAATGACCCCGTGAGACAGACATTATTGCTGTGTCAGAGGTGGGAGGAAGGCGCTTTTCTAAGGTCACCTAACTAAAGAAGTCAGTGCTGGAAGCTGAACCGAGACCTGCACCTCTCCTGCTGCAAGGCCACGCTGGTGGCGCTCACAGGTTCGAATCAACACCCAGGCCTTCAGGGTATTTCCAAGCACAAGCTAAGGTCTGTACCGGAAGTGAACACTCCAGTGATGTAAAAACACTTGGATGAACGGATGCCTCCTGAGGGGGACAGAGCAGAGAGAACCCTGGGAAACACCGCCTAATTCCTGTAGCCATCTTTCACTTTGCTCTCCATACTTTGGGTCCCAAGTGTCCTTCAGGTAGTTTGTCCTCACTGGAGGAACGTGCTGTCAGTCCAGTGGTCCCACAGCCCAAGCCGGGGTGCGCAGAGCCCACAGGCCGGGCCGGACAGGGCTTCAGTGAAGGACGAAGGGAATCAAACAGGAAGGCCACCGATGCCCTGAAATTTGGCTCAGGAAGCAGAAAGAGGACTTGCGAAGGAGGCAGGAGGCTGTTCCTGGGCCCCATGCTGTGGGCAGTGGGCAGGACGGCCAGCAACGAGCGCTTCACCCTCTGAGGAGGAAAGGCTGGGCCCCGGGGCAGCCCGGCCTCTCCCAGCAGCAGTCCTGGAAGTGCACGTGGACGTTCTCGAGGACGAGAACACGAGGTCACACTAAGAAGCTCCCACAGGAGGCCACTGATCCGGGCAGGCAAGATCTGCCCACGAAGAACCCTCCTGAGATGCCAAGAAAAACACTGTGGTAGGAGAAGTGCTGGGACCTGTGTGTCCCTGACTCAGGAGTCACCCACCGGGATCCACCTCTCTGTGACTTTCTCCTTGTATCAAGTCTTCTCTTCCCCACAGAACAGAGAAAGGGAAGAGGAAAAATTCCCTCTGAAACAGCAGCTCATTACACAAGCTGTGGAAACACAATAAAAGCATCTGTGGCGTTGCTTCTAGTTAGGCAGAATAAATCACATGTGCCTATTGCAAAATTTTCAAACACATAAAAGTATGAAGTACCAAAAAAAATAATAAGACCTTGAAATAAATCATCTGTAATCATTCCAATGAGCTAACCAACCACTGCCACTCCGATAGCCCTGCTACCCCACAAACCTACACACGTAGTTTGACATAAATAGGGCCACAAATTGCTGCTTTTCCTGTGGATACTCTTTTTATGTCCCCCTTCCCCTCCTTCCCTCTACAGAGCCCTCCCTCAGTGCCCACAGCGGCTGACTCTGCCGGGACTGCGCACCACTCCTGACCACCGCCAACACTTTCACCGCCTCGCCCTTGCCCTATCTTAGTCATCCCCACGGTCATGTTTTACACAATCGTTTACAGGCCACAGCATCGGCCTGGCTGTGCAGAACGGATTCACCGCAGTCCTCCCTGGCCCTAGCCACCCTCGCCTCCCTCCAAGGCAACCCTGGGCATCGAGCTCGGGCTCCCATCCACGCCTGACCCCCGAGAGAGATCCTCTCGAGCAGAGGCCACACTGGCCTGTACGACTCCAGTGGCTTAAAACAAGTCACATGGACCGCAATACAGCATTTCCTTTCCTCAACACACACAACTTAAAGAGGTGGGGGGTTTAATTTGGCTCACAGTTCCAAGGAATTCAGCACATGGTCAGGAACGTCATGGTGGAAGGACACAGCAGAAAACATCATGGTGGAAGGACACAGAAGGACATAAGTTCATCCAGTGGTGGTCAGGGGGCAGAGAGAGAGAAGAGGAGCCAGGCACAAGAAGCCAGCCTGCTAGGCCCCGGCTCCTAGCAGTGTATTCAACCGCGAAGTCATGGCTGTGCAAATCCACTGGTGAGCAGAGCACATACCATCCAGTCACCTTCCTTCCACACACGGAAGACTTTGGAAGAACATTTTGCATCTAAATTATAACCCTTGGCCTGAAATTCCTACGAGGTAAAATTCCCACTGCTATACTAAAAAATGTAGGATGTGGTGAAAGCAGACAAAAGCATTCTAGCTCCCAGGATGGAGAGGGGGTGCTGGGAAACTTCTCACAGTCATGTTTCCAGACATGAGGAAAACGGGAACCCAGGACAGAGGACCTGGCATTCAATCCTTTCCAGGTCCAGTGATAGCGTGCCTTTTACCATCCCCTAATACGCTAAGCTCTGCTTCTCTTTAATCAAGTACAAAGTTTCTGCTGCCCGAGTAACATTTCTGACATTCCCCGCTGACAGCATTCACGGGTCCTCACTGTGTCCTGGACTTAGCACAGCACCGAAAGCCCTGCCACGGTCAGGCTCCGTGGAACACACTGCTGGGCACAGGTGGCACCGCACCCACCCCTTCCCAGCCTCCGCCTTGCAGCTTAACCCACCATTCTCTGAAAGCTCTGCGCTGGAGCCTTGGTGGGGTGCGCTGCACTGAACCCAGAGAAGGAGTGAGGCTGGCTGCCTTCTGGGGTACTTGGTTTCTCTCTGATGAAATTCAAGCAGCTTGCCAAGACCTGAAAGGCCTCTTTACATTTTTATCACCAGACAATGAACAAGTTCCACACTGACCACTAAGTGACAGAGTGAGGAATGGCTTCTGACTGGACGTACCTTGAAAGAGCCACTGTAAATTCTCCTGTGAGTGTCAGAGGACCATACGGAACTCTGCCCCCCGCTGCATCACCTCCCTCCCCTCCTTCGCTCCCAGACACTGACGATGGACTCCACACTCTGCCTCCACAGCGGAAGGGTGCGCTCGCACAGACACGAGGTATGTCTGTGATCCACCCGCCACTACATATGCGTAAAATTTTGTGCCCATGAAAGATCCCTGGGCACTTTGTTCATTTAAGAGCATAAAAATGTGCCTCCCTTAAAAGTATCATTTACGCAAGTAATAATTATAAATCTCCACTGAGTTTGCCTTGAAATGTCTTCAATTTTAGTTTAAATGCTCTACAGGCTCTAACTTTTAATGAATCTAAATCAATTAGTTTCTGAAAGCTGGTGGGGAGACAGAGACACAGAGACAGAGAAATAATAGAAGACACTGTGACTATTAAAGCAGAACAAATCAAAAGCATCTCAGTTGGCTTAGCGTGCTTCTTTGCGCTAATTAGCTGTAAAAGGTGCTCAGTTTCAGAAAAGGATCTTTAAAAGCTAAGAGGAAAGGAGAAGCAAGCACTGCCCCTTACGAGCTAGCCCTGTGGGGCTGTGCTACCATCACATCTTTGGAGCTGCCCTGATTGGTCATTCTCCACCGACGCTGTCGGGACCCTCGGGAAGCAGAAGGTTTATCACACTGGGATGGGCTTCTTTCCATTTCTTACATGAAAATTTATTTCCTTATTTAATGAGACCATTTCCAAGTAAAAAAAAAAAATTCATCCACCTGTTGCCAAAAATGGAACACAGTGGAGCAAAAACATGGTTTAACAAAACCTCAGCCTCTATTTCTAAGCAAAAGTATTTCCCTAACATCAGCATCTCCATGCAGCCCGTTAGCAGTTTCAATTTATTTTACTTTGGTACAGAGCCTCAGATTCCAGTGATGTGCAGTAAGCAACACAGTCTACAAAACATTCTCCTCTGTAATCATCTTTCACTTTTCTTTCTTCCACACTGTAGAAGACAGAAACACTTAAGAGTATTTAAAGCACTGTGTTTTAGCTACATCAGTTGCAGGGAATGAAAGATCCCCACAAAAAGCCAAACTCAGGTGCCAATTCAGGAGCAAAGTAGCTGTAAAATGGGACGGTAGAGCCAACCTCAGAAGACATCCTCAAGGACAGCAGGGTCAGGCGTGGATTAGGACCTTCAGCTACCACTGCTTCCAAAACAGGTACCTTTGCAAGTTGACTAACATTCCTCACAGGCTGGCAGCTCTGACTACTGAGGCTCGGCCCCACAGTTGCAATCCTTGTCTCCCTCTTGCCCTTTGAAAGATGGTAGTCATGCCAGGAAACCTACTTCCATGTCACGTCGCCTGCTCAGCTCACCTGTGCGTCTGCTGAAAGACACCTCATCGCATGATCAAACTGTGAGGGCAATGTTGTGTATGTCTGGGTCTCCTCCAACAGATGAGAAGACGACTCTTACTCATCAACCTCAAGAGAAAAAGTCAACAAGAGTAAGCCCTCAAGCAAATAAGAAAAGCAATCTCTTCCATCTCCTGAAAAAGGAAGTCTTTCCTAGAGGACAAAAGTTCATTCCACCCGGTTATTGAAAAGCTTACTGCCCCACTACTCCTCCAGCTATGTACCGATCTGATGCTGTGAAAAGCTTCGTGTGACAACATCTTTCTCTACATAAATTCTAGAAATTATCTCAATGACCAAATCCCAGGCTGAAAACATGTGGATCTTGATTTTTCAGAACAAATGTGTATCTCTCAAATCTTCCACAAATAACAACAAGAATAGCCCCTTTATTTCTCCGGTTCATCGTCTCTCTTTCCTCCCCAGCTTCACGGTCTCTTGGGGTGGGAGTAAGAAGAAAAGAGCCAAGTCAGGCACAAGGGCTAACCCCACCTTCCCTATCTCCTGGGGCACAGGTCGGTGCTGAGCACACACTAAACACTTGCCCAAAAAAGCATGACGTGCAGCAGAGTAAGCCGGTGAAACAGGGAGAGATCATTCCTAGGTTCCACAGGGGCTTATCCTGTCTGTGTCCATTTAAGCACTAGCGATAGAAGAGTTAACAAATGGGGCTGGGCATAGCTCAGTGGTACAGCACTTGCCCAGCATGGATGAGGCCTTGGGTTGAGGCTCTAGTGTCATAATAAAAGAAAAGAATTCAAAAAGTTTGAAAAAAAAAAAAAAAAGTAACAAGATGGACTTGTTACTCAGCTCTCAGGCAAATTCAAATCTGCAAAAGGAGAAGAATGTGAAACAAATAACAGTGGTGAGAAAGAACCAAAACCGAGGAAAGGAGCTTCTGCAAAACATAAAGGGTCCCTACCTTAGTTCAGGGCTGGCCTCCTTGAGAGATACTTACCGATACTTTTAAGAGGGCTGGGAGAAGGGAGTCCCAGGCATGAGCAAGGCCTCTGAGCTAAGAGGGAGTCTCAGGGCTGGAGAGTAATGAGAATGGGGGTCTCGAGGACAGGAAGAAGCCAGACAGGCCTTAGAGCTTACGGCTCTCCAGGTGGGGATAAGAACTTTTCTCTTCAATCCAATGAAACCAGCAGCCTTTGAAAGGTGGTAAGCGAGAGGACTGGCTGACCAGAATTAATTTTCTGAACGATCACTGTAACTATAATTTGATGAATGGATCTAGGGTATGTGAATGTGGATGAGGGGTGTGTGGTGCTGGATTAGTCCCTTAAGTGGTTTACCATAGTTTTGGGGGTGGGTAATGGGAAGCCCCACCCTGGGTATAAGTGGCGCCACCCAAAAGGCCTGTGGCCTGGAAGGGATGAAAGGGAAAGGGAGGCTTGCTGGAGCTTGCCACTCCCTGCCTGCCCTGCCATGGACTGTTTCTCCTCTGCAATGCTCCTCTGCTACGCCACCCTGCCTTGGAGTCCCCTGGCTGTAAACTGAAGCCTCCACCATTGAAATAAAGCTTTCCTCCTTTAACTTGTGGGTGTTGGGTATTTTATCTCAGCAGTGAGAAAGTTAACTAAGACAAAAGGTATGAGAGAAAGACGGAGCTCGACTTGAACACGCTCAGTTTCACGGGCCTACGATTTAGTGAAGTGGAGATGCTGACTAGAAAGTCTGGAGTTCAGCCAGACATTTGGAGAAGTTCACTCGGCATTCATCAGCACAGAGCTGGAAGCTGAAGAGGAAAGAAAAGAAAGAAAAAGAGAAGGCCGTGGCCAGCACCTGGAGGAGCGCCACAGGCAGGGAGCCGTGCAGATCCTGCGCAGCTCTGTGGGACCAGATCTGTTTCTAACATGAAGTACAGGCTCAGCTCACTTTGGAAGTCAGTCAGACCCAGCTGGGTAATGAGAGTTTGAGAGGAATAAAAAAACATAAGAAGTTGTCACTCGAAAGAAAACAGCTTCCAGCTTGCGGCTGGTGAAGGTTGGGTGGTGAAATCTATCAGCTCGGTAGGAAAGTGACCAAAGGAAGGCAGAAGAAAGCACGGCAGTGTGCCTGACTCAGCCTCCAGCGGTAGCTTTCTCCAGCTCCCTCACCCTGTCCTGTGCCACTCTGGCTCTGTAGAGCATTTAACATCCACGTCCCTTTTCAGAGCACGAGATGACTTGACCACACGCTGACCACTTCCTATTTGGAATCCCCCTAACTTAACCCTCCCCTCCTCCCATTCATATGTCCAGAACGCCTGCAGACCTCCTCACGCTGCCAGGTACACACACTACCCCATGAGTATTTCCTAAGTAAACGACAGCTTAGCTGGCAAGGGTCTTCCAAGCGTGCAACCGAGAACTGCCAAGTCCCCTTCTGTTGTGCTTCCTGACTAGGTGTGAAGACTGTTTCTTTCTGGGGATGAGGAGGTGAACCACATCTGTAGTTTTGGAGTGACCAGCAAGAGCCCAGTACAAAACTTTGCCTCTGGAGGGACCAAGGAAGTGAAGCTGCCAAGGTTTTTGTTGACCAAATGAGATCAGCAGTCAGTCCCACTGGGTGCTCCCAAGTGTCTTTCTCCACCTGCAGACTGGACCTGCGGCCTGTGCTTCACAAATACCAACCGACCTCTTCTCCTTCATGCCATTCTCCAGGACTTCACCAAGAAGCACATATAACTCCCAAAGAGCGGGGGCAGAGGAAACACCCACACCTACCGGTTCATCCGATTCCTGTCTTGGGAGTTGGTTTACTCTGTACCCAAAGACCTTCTGTTGGAATTTTGCTGCCAAAACATAGCCTTAAAATATGAGGAAAGCTGCAAACTAAGACAGAATGAGAAGGCCACTTGGGGACTGTAGGGGAAGAGAACAAGAAGTCACCAAGAAGCAAGCCCTCCCTGTAAATCGACACCATGCGAACCCTAACCCCAACCTTTCCCTGGGAGTCAGTGCCATTCACAGACTGTGGGGGAAGAGAAGTCACCTAGAGGCAAGCCCTGCCTTCAGATCAGTGCCATGTACCAGCCGCTGTGGGGAGATCCAGATGCCAGGCCCTTCCAGCATGGCCTGGGAACCAAGATCCGACCCTCCCTAGCCCCACCCCTGCTATAAGTTACTGGCAGATCCGGAGAAACACAGGCTGTGACGATAGCTATTGAGGTAAAATCCAGCATAATGCTTGTAGTGTTCAGTGTTTCACTGACTTTGTGGGCCTAAAGCCGGTGGTCTGGTCCTCTGTTCAGAGGATAGCAACACACAGTGTAGCCTCTCTGGGGTCTCCTTCTGAAGATGGTGGCCATCGTTAATTCCCCAATATCTTATTTGGAAGTCCTGTACCATTTCCATTGTTTTGCTGGGTTGGGTTTTACTCTGTTTTGTTTTGTTTGATTTTATTATATCCAATGGCATGGGCAGCTGTTTCAGGGATGACAAGGTATATGATGGTAGCCACTTTGGATTTACTATTATCTTGTTTTACAGTCCTTTATTGCATTCATTGCTTTGTTTTTACGGTCCTGTCTGTTTGTCTGATTCTTACTACGTCTGAAGGTATGGGCAGCCATTCTGAGGCACTATGGTAGCCACTGTTGATTTCCTATTGTTCTGAGGTCCTGTGTCACTTGCACTGGTTTGTTTCAAGGAGCTTTATTTTGGCTTTATTCTGTTTTGCTTTGCTTGGTTTTATTCTCTTTAACGTAAAAAAAATAAATTTTTTTTAAATTTTTAATTTTTTTTTAAAAAAGACCAAGAGAAAGCTACTTGGCGCTTCTCGGCGGCCCCGCACCTACCTTTGCGGCCAGCCGACACTCCATCACCCTGACGTTGAAGAGGGAAGTCGCCGCCTTGTTCATTTCCACGCAACTGTTGGCAATCACAAACACTGCTCTGCCGGGGAGCTTCACATCCGTTGCCCTCAGGGGACCAAATTCTATCAACTTGGCCTATTGGAAGACACACGACAGGTGAGATACGATTTGTAAGGGTTCGAGACATGTTCGAGCAGGTATGCACTTATTTACCTTCACACAGTCTTCCTTGAGATGCACTCATTCAGTGAACCATTACCTATGGCATCCAGGCCCTGGAGACAGAATCATGACCAAGACACACAGCGTCCTGCCCTCCCAGAGCCTGCAGGCCAGTGAGAGAGACGGTAGCCAGACAAACCCATCTCCAAGCTGGAGCACCTGGTCAGGCACAGCCTGGGAAGGTCGCCTTTGAGAAAGGGAAGTCTGACTGGAACCCCAGTGGGTGACTGGAAAGGGGGCAGACATGGACTTTCTCTTCCCAAATAGGGCGTCAAGGAGAAGAAAGAGCACACGCGTGTTCCTGGGGTGTTAACAGAGGTTTGAGTAGGGGAATGAGGCTAGAGCTGGGCCAGGCATCTGGAGAGGAAGTGGAAAGGGCCAGGGCTGAGGGGTGCCCGGGGTCAACGACAGAGATCTGTGCAGGTCCAAGAGCCTGGGTGCGGTTCAGAATCCCCTCCTCCACCGGTTTCCACGGTCCTCCGGATTTCTGCCATCACATCTGTTTGTTGGTCTTGTCCGAACTCCCAGAGAATTTTCTTAGCTTTCAACCAGATTCCCTCAGGCTCACATCTTTGGCTCAGGGGAATCAATGACAAATATGCCTAATAAAAAGGAGTGCAGGTGTGCTTGGAAAATAGCCACATCTGTGGGAATGTCAGGAAGAACTAAGAAACGCTCTTAAAGAAGCGTCTGTTTCTATTTTGGAAATGGGCAGTTTTCAGGCAACAACTAATACCTCTGCTCCGCCAAGAGGAGCCGCTGGCCCAGGGGAAGTGGGGTCCAGCACGGGAACGCATTCCTGGCTTCCCATCAGTGTTCTGTTTCCTACCGCTGAAGCCCCAAGACGTTGACAAAGAAAAGTGATACCAGAGAGGAAATTGTAAAAAGAAGGGTTATGGATATCCATGGTCAGAGAGCTAACAGTTAGGTTTAAAACCAACAGGGGAGTATCAAAAATGCCACGAGATGAAGTGTTTGAGGGCAGAAGCACGACTGAGGGTCCTACAACTAGGAAATAGATAAATCTAAACAATGAGGACAGGAGAAAAAAATTGGGCACAGGAGGAAAAGCAGACGAGGATAAGGCCAGAAGTGTTAGGTCGAGGCGATCGGCATGAAGCAGAGGCAGCGGTGGGGAAAATGGGAAATGACACCCCACAGCGGAGCTTGTAACCAAGCATGCTGGAGACCCCCAGGCTTCTTCTCCACGAGAAGCCCCCAGCGCGATCTCCACACAGCTCTAGGGACCTACAGTTCCTTCTTCCGCGAGGAATGATATGGACTGGTCCATGCCTCCTCCTTCGGTACCAATGTAACGCTCGCTCTTGGCACAGATTTCTGCAAGTTCCACCTGGAAAAAAAAGAAAAAAATCCATTTGTATTGTGAGCGTCACTGGAACCTATCTCCCACTGATGTCTTATTCCAGACATGACAAATAGGTTTGAATTTCAGGCACAATTCTGATGAACTCATAGCAAGTGCCTGGACAAGGTGCTAACAGGACGGCAAACGATGATGCGGCCCAGTACGAAACGGGCCAAGGTCAGTTAAAAAGCTGTTCTACAGGCACAAAAGGAGCACTGACTACGCATGCTGTTCTAGACACCCCTAAAGGACTCCAGAGGGCAGCCAGGTTCTCCCACCCGTCTCCACCCCCTCTCTCTCTGACCGCCATCATTCATTCCTGCCCCAGCCTCCTTTGTCTCCCAACTCTGCACAACTCCATGGTCTTCCCAAAGCCAAAGTGTGTGTCCAGTTCAAAATCGATGTCTCTCTGACATCTCCACTATGCGTCAGAATAGAACCTCACCGCACATGGCTTCCTGCTACCAAGATAAAGAGGCCCAACAGACGAACGCAGTTCTAATCCAATCGAAGGTCTCAAATATCTGTCCAAGAATCTTCAATGGCTCCCTACGGATAAACGGCTTCAAACCCCACAACCTGGCACTTCAAAGCCTTCCGAATGCCGGCATGTGACATGGTCTTACGTACTATTCTCTTCTGGTTAGACACGTCTCCTTGATCATCTAACACTTGTTACGCAACCCGGTATGGCCTCCTGTCCTCGTCTATGGAAGTCCCCTTGTCACTGAAGAGCCATCTTACTGATCATGTCATGCAGACAAGTCACTGAGCCACCACGCAATTCTCCCTTCGTCACACCATCTCCCACAGTTGCGTCCACCGTCTCTGAACCCCAAGACCCTTACAGTATCTCCTATTTCAGTTACTCACCCATTGCCTGTTCGTTCATTCTCCTAGACTCTGCACAGGCTCACAGAGTGACCCTTCTGAAACACATACCGTAGTGGTCTCTCACCTCACCGGGTGCCAGGGCTAATACTCAGACTCAGCATGGCACACAAGGCCTCTCACGGCTTAACCCCTGCTCTTCCACCACTGGTCCCATAACCCTGAGCACCAGCTATTGGGAATGCAGAGCAAATGCCGACCTCTCTCACCTCCCAGCGTTCGGCCCTCCCACCACCTGCACTGGCGACCGTGTAAGGGTCCCCTTCCCCCGGAACCCATGCCACCACCCAAACTCACCACTGCCCTGTTCCTCCGCCACTGCACCCCCTGTGTGTAACTCCAGGTCTGCTTTGGAATCATGCTTCATGTTGCATTTCCTGGTCCCTTGTTCTACCAGGCTTCGAGAGAGCCCACCCCCCACACTGAGCTGAGTCAGTGTCCATCACTGTTCTTTGTGTCGTGTGCCCACCACATCTGTCTCCTCCAGAAAACTGAGTCCCCGAAAGGCAGATGCAGGCCCCATGGTGCAGCCGTACATACTCATAAGCACCACGCTCTGGTTGGCTGTGAATAGCTTCACGGCATCATCTGACAGACTCCCCAAGTATCGCATTTCTGGCTGGCCATGTGAATTCACTCACATTCACTTTGACTTGTGACACGAGGTAAACTTGGGAATTTGTCATAAGGGGCATTGTGCGTGGTCTGCTGATACACAGAACCAGTGACCTGTCCAAAATAGATACATCGAAAATAATTCTGTAGCCAAAAGGTCAAAACACTTGAATTTAAAGTACAGAGAAATGACACAGCCAGGTGAGGCAGACCCGGGCACCCACCTAACTGCCACCCTGGGCCAGTGTGAAAAGTCGCACAGCCACACAGCCAGGTGTGTGCCAAGGACGCTGAGTCTCCTTTAAGCTTCCCAGACGCCCCAACAGTATAGGAGGAAGGCAATGGGGTTCAGGTGTGTCGCATTCATTAACAGAAATAAGAAGTGCGTTTCTCAGGACTGTCTATGTGACTGAATTCAGAGGGATCCCTTAAAGTCGATCACATCCCGGTGCCCAGGGAAGGAGGAAAGGAAGGAAGGAAGGAAGGAAGGAAGGAAGGAAGGAAGGAAGGAAGGAAGGAAGGAAGGAAGGAAGGAGGAGGGAGGGAGGCAGGGAGGACTGTTAATTATTAGTTGTACGAATAATTAGGAAATCATTTCAGAAAGTAGCTAAGTCTCTGGCCAAAAGTAAAGCTATTATAATTAATTAAGGTAAGTATCCTGTAATGTAGGACCATTTTTAAGTATTTAGGGCAAAACAGACTGGAAGATTCTAGATGCACCTAGCAGGGCCAACTCACCAACAGGGGGTGAAAGCCCGCATCTCCTCTACCCTCTCAGCCCAGCCAAGGGGCAGGGAGGCCCCACCTGCTAAACGAAGCTCCTGGAGAGACAACTTCACCTGCAGGCCACCAGCTGCCCTTCCCATGGCCATCGCCCCGCTACAAAGGGCAGGGAGGTCAGATGGTCACGAGAGTGGAAGATTCTAGAAACAAAAGCGTAGAAAAACACCCCCACCCCTACTGGAGGAGAACTGGCACGTGCTTCCGAGAGTCATTGGAAATGAGTTAGACCCAAGGCCCAGGCGGGAGATGGGACACGCAAAGCAAGAACCATTCACGGAGAGACCTGCGCAGCAGGGGACGGCGCGGAGAGGACACCTGTTGTCCTGGCACACGGGAGCTGCACAGGGCCTGCCCACCCGCTCTGTGCCTGGGGGCCACTGCACGCGGAGCCTTACGGTACCCTCCCGTATCATCGTCAGACAGTCGCTTGCTAAGGGCCCTTGGTCAGCCCCACATCCCGACTTCACTCAGGTGAGAGCTCCCCAGATCGCGCGGAGCAAGAGCGGCTGTCAGAACTCACTAACCAAAGAGGAGTGCACTGGACAAAGAGGAGAGCACAGGAAAGTCACGGCAGGCAGGGAGCCGAGGCCAGGGCTGGCTTCCGCCTATGGCTGCGAGCCAGCGTGCTCTTCGTCCGCCGCCGACACACAGGCACGCACGTGTACACACACGCCTGCACACAAGCATGCACACACATGCATGAGCACAGACACATGCACACAGGCACGCACGCATGCATGCACAGACACACGCACATTCAAGCAACATCCAAGAAGGGGTCTGCACTCTTTCCCAGCAATGTTGTTCTGTTTTTTCTTTTGATATCGTTTCTTCTCTTTTTTGAAATACTGTGGGTGGAACCCAGGGGTCCTTGACTCAGCCATTGAGCTACATCTCATCCAACCTTGTTCTCTCTCTTTCTTTCTTTCTTTCTTTCTTTCTTTCTTTCTTTCTTTCTTTCTCTCTTTCTTTTTTTCTTTTCTTTCTCTGACAGGTTCTCATTAAGCCGTCCAGGCTGGCCTTGAACTTGTGATCCTCTTGCCTCAGCCCCCCATGTAGCCTGGATTCCAGGCGTGTGCTGCCGTCCAGCCTGGCAATGCGTTTCATTCTGCACGTATGCCCGAGCATGCCAAGAAGCCCAGCTACCACCACGCTAGCCTAGCTCTCTCTCACTTCTCCCAAAATATCACTGACCATCATGGGGAAAGGCACTGGACCGCAGTAGGAGAACCTCTGCCAGCGTGTGCGGCCCACCAACAGGCTGCCTTCTGATCTCTGCCCACGAGACAGTGCAGAGACACCCGGTATTATTCGCAGCCCTCCTTCCCCGACTGACGGTCTTTAATGAGTGAGTCTCCCAAAGCAGCCTTCAAAGCACCAGACGTCATGGTGTGCTCCCCACACTGAGCTGCTCAGCCACTTTCAGCCACGGAGCCTCTGGGTAAAGGGAGAAGCAGCAGAGGTAGGTTTAGTCACCTCGAGGCGGGCTGGAGATCCAGGCCTGTGCTGCCTCCCTCAGCCTGATGTTCGCGTAAACAAAACAATAAAGACTGAAGCTATTCATACAGACCATTCGCCTTTGGTTAGCAGGGTTCCTAGTGAGACTGTCAAAACGAGAACTGCACCGAAAGGAAGGTGAATGTCTCTCAGTGAGCTGACCAGGAAGCCGAACCATGGAGAGCACAGCTTGAGACGGAACCCAGCTACGGTCACGCGGAGAGTCAGTCACAAGAGAGGAAGGAAGAAACCATGTTCACTCATTCAACTGGATCCCAGTCACTTCGGTGGGGGCCAGGGGCCGAGTGAGCAGGCCGGCCTCCGGACTCTGTCTTCCAGAAGCTCAGGACATCACCGCCCTCACGGAGGCCGCCATGCAGAAAGGCTTCTTTCTGCCGCTGCGGGCCTGCAAGCCACCTGCCTGTGCCCTGCTGTCACCCACACAGGACGGACGAGCCACAGCTGCACACCCCTGTGCGATCTGCTTCATGTGGGGCTCCCCAAGAGGGGGCCCTCCAGCAAGAACCAGGGAGGAGAAGGGCTGGGGTCGGGGTACTGCTGCCAAGGTCATCCTGACCCAGCTTCCTCCAGGCCGGGTCTGGAATAATCAGCTGTCCTTTGTCACAGCTGCCCCGTCTGTGCTATAACCCGCATAAAGGTGGATCGGGTGTAACGGGAATGGCACGCTGACTTTCTTTCCCGTAAATACATTCTCCATCTTCTCCTCCTGCAACCCTTCTCCACCCTAACTTCCCAAATGCCTGCCTGCCCTTCCCTGGAAGTCTCCAAACCTCCCCCTGGACCCTGTGAGCCAGCGTGCAGCCAGGCGGGTCACAGGGGAGTGTAAAGGGCACCAAAGAGACTCGCTCTGTTTACTAACACGGCTGATGACCAAGTGCCAACTCGGACACACTTTGGAGAAAAATTATATTATTATAAAAAGACTGCCTTCACCTATGGAAAAAAGACTATTATTTCTTCTTCACATCTCTAATGCAAAGAGATGTACCTTAAAGGAATCAGTAAAGTTGGCTTTTTTTTTTTGCTTGCTTCAGGACATGAAGCCACCTAGGACATGGCAGCTGATTTCCAAAATAAGCACAGGGATACAGCTGACCATGTCAGCAGGGAAGTGAGTGCAGAAGAGAAAGAAAGGAGTTCACCAGGAAAACAAGCAGAAGCTACAGAGAAACAGGAGGTTTCTGAAAAATCCTGCTAACATCTAAAAGCCCGAGGAGGCTGTGGGAAGCCCAGGCCAGTGACATCAACCCGAGGAACGCAGGTGGACCCGCCTGCCACCTGCGAGCCTTGTCAGGAAAAGGACCCAGCACACCCAGGGCAGGCGGCGCTTTCCAAACTCAATGAGACCTGGAGGTCCCAGACAAGGCCTCCACAGCAGGCAACAGCATGGCAGATGATGTCCATGCCATCACTGAGGGCGCACAGGAACCCCGAGGGGACACCCATCGCTGCCTATCCCGGGGATGAGAAGGGACCTTCCATACCTGCTATCACACAGCTGTCACGGTCCTCAAGGTGACAACCTCGGGCACACATGTGTGCGGCGGCACTGTGACACTCTCCTAGGACAGGGGACGGATGCTCTGCTGGGCCTCTGTGGGCTCCCCATAGTGTCACCTCCCCTGGGAGCCGGTCAGAGGTCAGTCCCCGCCAGCCCAGCCCCACACTGCTGGGGCCCACCGCTGTGTACCAAGTCCCCCAGGCACCAAGCTTGCACAAGAACCCGGAACCTCCTAAGCGGCTTCTCACACTGAGTCTTTCTAGATAAATTAAGCAAACAGGAAAGAATCATATGGAAAAAAGAGAGGAAAGCTAACCAATGTCAAATATCTTTTAAGGGCAGACCTGTTATCTTATTTGATTTTGAAAGCAACCCTGAAACGCTAATTGCTATGGCTCTGAGAAGGAAATCAAGGCTCAAGTGGGTTGATAAAGCAAAGACTCAAAGCCACCCCGGCTCTCAAATCCACCAGGCGACCTTGGGGCTCTGCTCCATACAACAGACACTGCTGCCCTGAGAGCTGAGGGTGTACTCATAACTCAAGCACCTGCAGAGGGGAGGCGGGCCAGGAGCTTGGGGTGCAGGCCTTTCGGTCACCACACCCTTACTGTCTCTTCCGCTTAGATAAAAGGAAAATCCAGAACGGTTTGGAGCTTGGGGGTCTTTCCCGTTTTCCATCTCTAAACACAACCTAACCAGACTCCTCCCAGAGAGCCTAAGCTTCTCAACATGCCATAACCCAAGAGGATGTAAAGCTCCATTGATGTCTGTAGCTCAATGACAATAATACCAAGTTGGGTGCCTATAAGCCCAGCACAATGTGAGACTGAGGCAGGAGGACTGCAAGTTTGAACCCAGCCTGGCAGTTTAGCAATTTAATAAGATCCTGTCTGAAAATTAAAAAAAAAAAAAAAAAGTTTAAAAATTAAAAATAAATTTAAAAAAAGGCTGGGTATGTAGTTCGGTGCAAAAGCCCTGGGGTTCAAGTTTTGATGTGGCCAAATAATAATAATAATTGCCCTGGACACTAAAAGTGTTCTCAGCATTTTTCATGTATCACAGTTTCAAATTCACGAGAGAGGGTTTTTTAATTACTAAGTGGACTTTACAGGCTTGGCCCTATATTTTTAAGGGGTTTCAGGGCTGGACCAGGAACCCAGATTTCAGGAGCCCGCAATGCCTTCCCTTCTTACCTATCTCTCACTAGCACAAGTAACTGAATCCTTCATTGTTCAAATTCTAAAGAAAAATGGGGAAAGGTGCGTGGGAGGGCCGCAGAGGCACAAGCCAGGGAGGAGGGAGAGGGAAGTGCCCAAAAAAGACTTGCTGCGGGGGAGGGAAAGCAGAGGACAGCAACCTGGCCAGATGGATGGAGTCAGACAGAAAGGACAGTCACTGCTGCTGACCGCCCGTGGGCCTCCAACGCCTGCGGTAAAGGCAGCTGCCGCTTCCTTGGCAGACGAGTCGCTTATTTTGGCTCTGACCTTCTGAAAACGCTAAGTAATGATGACAGTCAGGCATGGGTGGCAGGCCTGCTCTCTGCGGTTTGGCCAGGGCATCTTAGAACTGCCTGTCAGTGCCTCTCCTCCCTGGGGGTAGGAGGCGAGGCAGGGGCTCTATCCTACCGTGTTTGGGCAGCTCTGTCCCAGCCCACACTTCAGAACCAAACTGCTGGCATCTGACTGTCACCCACCCTGGACCCTCTGAAAGAAAGCAGAGATGTTCACTGTTTTTCCCCGGCATAGCAATAATTCCCATTAATACCTGGCAATTTTCCTACTATGGATCTCGTAAGTCAGATACGGTACAGACACAAAGCAAAGAAAAAACATAAGTTCCATGAGTCATTGCGGCGCCCTTTTCTGTCCATGCCGCGTCCTAGTCCATCCACGCCTTGTGACAATCGATTCTCCAGGAAAAGGACGCTGCATGTGGGAAATGGGCGCGGGGATCTTGGATTGTTTTGTACTGATAATTGTAATTGTGTAGTTCACATGTGTATGTTTTTATGTAATGCTCAATATGGAGTCGAGGGTGGAGACTCCAGGGGGGTTGCTGGAGGCCCTCTAGAAAACCCCTTTGTGAGGACTGATTGTGGGGTTTTGCCTTCTGTGAATAATGTGAGAGTTTATGCGGGAGCTTTGGGTGAAAAAGCTCATGGAGGAGGATTTACAAAATTCCTGTGAGACAACTGCCCTGAGACACTGGACAGGCAGCCAGAGACGGGCAACTAGGACACATATGTTACTCCACCAGCCGCCTAAGACAGGCACAGGACCAATTGCTGTCCTGCAGGCCCATGATGGGTAAGGCCTGGTTGGGTTCATATGAAGAGTCCTTGACCTAAGACAGGCGCTGTCCTCACAGGGACTGCCACTCCCATAAGTGATAAGGGAAACAATGTAGGGAGCGGCATGATAATCTCACACATCTCTTGCTCCTGGGGAGTCCGGTGAGTCAGCTTGCATTTCCCTGGCTGACTAAATGACAAGATTGAGATGTTAATTGATACCTATTGCCCTGAGCCTGGGGCGCTTCCTGCTTAGAGTTGAGGTCAATTAAAACCTATTGTTTGGGATTGTCCCTGCCTGGCCCTGGGCCTGGGGCGTTTCCTGCTTGGGGCTGGGGGTTGCTGCCAGGGTTGGCAAATATATATTCCAGCTTCTAAAAAATAAAGGCGGATTCAGATTCACTCACAGACTGGTGTGCAGTGTTTTCTGTCTCTCACTCGCCGACTCCCTGTCCACCTTCGGGAAACCCTAGCCCTGCCGCAGCTGGACTCCGGCAAGTCATCATCAAATGCAGAACTCAATGGACAGGTTTGTTGAAGGAAAAGCATCTACACAGTTCACAAAGACTTGGACAAGAAGTGGGAGAATCTTCAGGGTCGAGGAAATGGCAATGGTGTTCAAAGAGATACTGCAGGAAGGCAACTGAGCTGGGCACAGTGTCAGGTGAGAAGATTCCATGCGGGTCCCTGTTAGAACCTGTCTGTGACATTGGTTTCTGGACAGCTACACAGGTTATTTTCCCTCCTGCTGTGGTTGGCCCCAGGACCATCAAAAGCCCTGTTGAGGCTTCATCCCCAGTGTAAGGATATTGAGTTGGCAAGACCTTGAAGACAGACGCATTCGGAGTTGTGAAGGACTCCTCATCTTGAACACCCCAGCCTCCAGAATCCGGAGCTAAATAAACCTCGTCTTTACAAATTACTTAGTCTCCGGTACTCCAGTACAGCAAAGGAAAACAAACTAAGTCATTATGTCCGTTTTCTAAAGAACCCATGTAAGGTATTTATTCTAAAAGTTAGCACCCCTGGATGTTACCTCTTCCAAAGAACTGAAATGATTCCTGTTTTGATAATTAGACTTTGCATGTTTCCCTTTTTAAATTGGCTTCCAGGAACCTCAATAAATCAGATTAAACAAAAGCATTTAAACCTGAGTGACTAACAGTATATTTTCATTCCTCTCTCCTTACCTTTGATTTTCTCCACTCTTCTAATTTATCAAGCTTATTAAACATATATTTTTGATTGCATAATTCCTAGATTTTTCTTAAAAGAAAGCTAATCACCAGCTGGTACAAGCAAAAGAAAAAGCTGAGACACAACAGTTGTC
Source organism: Hydrochoerus hydrochaeris (assembly GCA_004027455.1). Lineage (NCBI taxonomy): Eukaryota > Metazoa > Chordata > Mammalia > Rodentia > Hydrochaeridae > Hydrochoerus > Hydrochoerus hydrochaeris. Next base: position 94,401 of record PVLA01004205.1, on the reverse strand, counting down.
AGGTGGAAGTCACACTGACAGAGGTGACGATGGAGTTGGGTGTGGTAGTGCTCGCCTGTAATCCCAGACTCTGGGAGGCTGAGGCAGAAGGATCACAAATTCAAGTCCAGGCTGAGCACTTAATGATTTACCATGTCTCTGTCTTAAAAATTAAAAGAAAGGGGAAGAGTGTGAAGGTCTTGGGTTCAATCCCCGCTACTGCAGAAACACCAGAGGAGGGGGGATGCTTGGCTACTTTCCCATCAGCAAGAATCTTAATGTTTCACATTTGCAGTGATAACATATTAGAAATATTCAAACTTTCAAACAATTTTTGTTCTGCTTGTTTTTTCTAAAAATGGAGCTATTTGCACCATCGTGTAGAGCTGTGGTTTGGGTATGATTCATCCCCAGAGGGTCTAGTGTGAAGCTGGGAACTGAAAGAGCTGGGAGTATCAGGCCTTGGGGCTGCACTTTTGCAAGGCAGCCTTGTAGTCCTCTCGGACTCTGGGTCGGGACCTTGACAGTGGCTGTCAGGAAGCACAAAAGGCGCTGCCCTCTCAGGCTTCCTGGGCCACGTGTGATCTCACCTTGCTCATGCACTCCCAAGAGAACCTGTCAGCTCCTCCTGCACGCGCTCTCAGCACACCACCGGCGGCCCCTGGCGCACGCGCTCTCAGCACACCACCGTCCACGCCGGTGTCAACCTGAAGTCCCTTATCAGAGCGGAGCCCGTGCTGGGCTCACACCCTTGAACCTCTGTAACTGAGGATAAAACTCTTCTATGGACCCAGCCTCAGGTGTCACAGCAGAAAATGGACAGAGCCTCTTACTACGCTTTCCCAGGCTCCACAATCATCCCCATAAATACCAGTTTTTAGTGTCTCTGTGCCACCAGAGCATCTCCCACTGCTTCTCACACAGACTCAGGGCCTTTTATGAAGCGCACTGCTTCAGCCACCGGTCCCTAACCTGTCTTCTGACCTAGTCCATGACCTGTGACAATTACCTAATACCAGTGCTATGGCTTCTATCTAGCTGTCTTCCCCAAAGCCTCATGCGGTTGTTCCAGAGGTGGCTGGATCTAGGGTGTGTGACCCTGGGGGCAAGGATGTGATGCTTGGATTGACTCACAGTGCAAGGTGAGGAAAAGGCGGCCCCACCCTGGTGTGAGTGCCCCTCACCCTAAGTTACCCCAGACAGGGTATAAGGGGCAGAAAGAGGGTCAGTGCTTATCACCTGCTGGTTGCTGCTTCTGCTGGCCCTGCTCTGCCCTAGACTGTTTCTCTCTGCGATGCCCCTCTGCCTTGCCATCCTGCCATGGAGCCAGCCAACTATGAACTGAAACCTCTACAAACTGTGAGCCAAATAAACCTCTCCTCCTTTAATTCAGGTGTCAAGAATTTGTCTCAGCAATGAGAAAGTAACTAAAACAGAAGAAGTCAAGAAGGCCGATCAGTGAGCAACAAAATACAAAGCCTCCCAGGAGAAACAACTCATATGCCAGAATAAAACACCTTGGGGAGACCCAGACAGAGGGAGATGGATCCTCTTGACAAAGGAAGAAATTAAAATATAAAAAAGCTCGTCAAATACGTCGGGACTACCAATGAAACAGCTAAAAAATTACGGGACACAACGTTTTTGTTTGCGGCAACCTGCCAAGTTTGCAACAGCCTGAAACCCGCACCAGCCAGGAGAGCTGCTCAAACTTGTTTCTGCCACCACTCACAACACAGCAGCGCTAAAGTCGGGGGTTGGTGAGCCCAACAGAGAGTGGAGCCAGCAAAGGGACCTTCATTAATCCACGGTCAGTACTGGGAATGAGACACCCCCCCCACGGGAATGGGTGACATGTTGGAATAGGGCAAGAGAAGCCTGATCTGGGAGCGACAGTGACTTCAGTTGGTTCCTCCCTCCTCAGAGCAGATTCGCAAGATTTGCTTGGACTGGGCCACACCCCTGGCCGGGTCCCAATGAGCCATCCCAAATCAATTCCCTGCGCCTAGCAAGCACTAGCTGGCCAGTGGGGAGGGGCAGGCAAAGGCAGCTGCTGCTTACACCTCAGTGACAAGAGCAGGCAGGAGAGGGCAGAGGTGCCTCTCTAGCGTGATTCAGAGGAAACGTGGCCAACAGGGAAGGGGGCTGGGACCTGCACTGTAATCTTTGTGGAGGAAGCCAGGACCATGACAGGAGAGAGAGGCAGGAGGAGGTCCCCAGCCCAGAACCCTGAGAGCACTGATCCAGGAGAGGGAAAAACAAGGGAGACTGAGGGCGGCAAACACAACATTAGACGTGGCTTCAATGGACATTAAGAGGTATCTTTGGAACCTTGTAGACAAGCTCAAAACTGAAATATTAAATCAGGTAAAGCAAGATATGAGTAGAGTAATAAAAGAAATGCTCTCAGGAAGCATCTCTCAGGAAGATACAGACAGAAGAGGGGAGGAACACAAAAAAAGGAGAGAAACATTCGATAAAGAATATAAAGACAATATAGAATACGTGAAGCAGATTCAAAGAGATGACCAGGAAATTAAAAACTCCATTGAAAGCTGGCAAAATGCCTTAAAAGAAACTAAGGATGCACTATCAAAACTTGAAGACAAGTTTGCAGTGTGTTATCATGAAAGGAAATCTCTTTAAAATAACAAGGAAACAGGCAGTAACAATACAAAAGCTAGAAAATGACAAGAGAATCTACAACTTAAGAATAAGAAATGTGAACGAAGAAGTAGGAATACATACAGGCAAATTACAAAGGCTATTCACGGAAATAATTAAGGAAAACTTCCCAAGCATGGGAAAAGAAAATGACATTTGGTTATGTGAGGCATACAGAACTCCAGCCACCTACAACCAAAACAGATCTACACCCAGACATATAATAATCAAAACACCAGAAATTCAATATAAAAACAATATTAAAAGCCATCAGAGAAAAGAAACAGATTACCTATAAAGGTAAGCCCATCAGAATCACGGCTGACTTCTCGACACAGACCATCAGATCAAAAAGAGCTTGGAGTGAAGTCTTCCAAGCCCTGAAAGAAAATAACCTCCAGCCCAGATTGATGTACCCTGCAAAACTGTCACTAGAAATTAATGGAGGAACAAGATGCTTCCATGACAAAGAGGAACTGGAGGAGTTTGTGACCACCAATCCAACCCTACAGAGAATAGTGAAGGACATTCTAGAGAGAGAGAAAAAAAAATACGAGGATTTTAGGAACAGTGGCAGAAAGGCCTCAATGAGTGGGGAAGGCAGTAGAATGAAGGAGAAAAATAGACAAACAGGCAGAAAAATAGCATAGCAGAAACGAGGCAGAGAAGGATGGCTAGAATCTCTAACATAGATGGCCTTGATACACTATATTGTTAATAGTGAACCAGGATTTAAAACCCACATTTCTCACACTACTCTGCTTAGATATATTATATTCTGTTCCAGTCATTCTACCTGTACGAGACTTGAGGGCACAGACAGTAATCCCGAAAATAACAGGATATAGTATGGTAATCATCCTTAATTTCCTATTAAGTTAATCTAAAGCTCTGTAAAACCTACACTGTTTTACCATGACTGATCATGGTAAAACAGTGTAGTTGGATCACTGTTTTGTATTCATAGATTTTATTCAAAGCTGTTATGATTGACAGCATCAAGTCTGACAGTATAGGCAACTGCACTTAAGATGACAAGATTCACTAGAATATCCACTCTGGTTTGATTATTACCTCATTTGAAGTTTTATAATGTCTACAATGTTTTATTTTTACTAATATTGTTATGTACTGCTATATTCAATTATACTGCTATATTCATTTATGCCTGATGATATAGATAATTCTATTGAAGATAATAAGAAACAACACAGCAATCATTGAAGATCACCTTGTAGTATGGTTTTATAAGGCTTTTTGGTTTCATGTTTTTATAGGAATTTGTTTTGTTTTGTCTTGCTAAGTTTTGTTTTTTCCTCTAATACAGAAAGGATAGAAATACATGTAGAGGTTCATGCATGCGCAGCTGTTTACACTCTCACTGTTTGAATATCTACTTTGTATGCTTTAATTTTGTAACTTGAACAACTATTACTAAGAGGACAATATGTAATTTATCAACTAGTGATTTCTTATTGGTTATCTTTTTTTGAAATTCTGTATTATCTCTACCCTTTACACGCTTTTGTTTCTCTTTAAATAAAAAAAATTTTTTTTTTAAAGTAAAAGGAGGAACAGAAATTGCTGTAAAGGATATAACTGCATTTATGTTTAAGTGTGTAGGATTGATAACCATGTTGCTAAGTTGTTACTGGATCACTGAACTTCTTAGCAGCCTCGCTGTTTGAATATCCACTCTATATGCTTTAACTTTGTAACTTGAACAACTATGTCTAAGAAGACGATATATAATTTATCAACTAGTAATTTCATACTGGTTTTTTTTTTCTGAAATTCTACCTCTTTTTCTGTTTTGCTTTTTTCCTCTTTAAATAAAATTTTTAAAAAAGAGAAAGTAACTAAGATAAGCAGTATTCTGGATATGCTGTCATCCCCTCTGCCTCTGGTATTTGCCAACACTCTACCATCTACCTTCAATCAACACTCATGTATGAAGTACCAACCTCCAACATGGCATTGCTGTAGTGTCTCAGGCCACTGCAGGGAAGAAAGCCGACCAGAATGCTACCGTCTCACAGAACACTGTAATCTTCTTGCCCTTCCCAGGGCTCCATCTCTGTGAATACACTCAAGCAGAAACTCTTCTGGGAAACTTTTCCTGCCTCCCAGAACCCAATTCCTTACCCTGATTTTATGCTGTATTGTGAAACATGTTTATAAGCCTAGCATGTCATCAGTACACAATACACATTAGCACTAATTGCTGGTCAACCACAGATCAGTCACACACACACACACATTTAGGATTTTATATCTTCCCAGTTCTCTGTCTGCAATGCCCTTGTCCCAGGAATGTCTGCTCAAATGCAATCTCAACTGACATGCTTTCCCTCACCTTCCCCCAATACCTCAAAGTCCCAGCTACTCTCCACCCTACATGCTGCTGTTTCTTCAAGGCTGTGGCTACCTGGTGTTAGCTGTCATTTATATGATTTTGGTTTCTGTTATGGTTGATTCATTGTGTCAACTTGAGAAGTTTAGAAGCTTAACCAAGTAACTCAGCAATTCTACATCTGAGGGTATAGAAGATATGCCCTAGACCTACTGCTTACACTCTAGGATGTAAAGGCTGATCCATTGTGTCAACTTGAGAAGTTTAGCTAAATTGATTCAGCAGGGGGCCAGGGTCTTCACTTTGTAAACATCCTGAGTTGTACAATAGGAGGGCACCGAATTACTTTGTTATACTCACCCTAGGGGGTGGTAGCCAGCTTTCAATATTAGGGAAAAAAAGAGGTTTGCTCTTCCCCTTTTTACCTTGTTGGTTTTGCCATCTTTCACCGTCAGGAACTGTTGCTTCTCTGCCATGCCACCCTGCTTTGGAGCCAGCTAATTTGGGACTGAAACCTCCACAAACTGTGAGCTAAATAAACCTTTCCTTCCTTAACTTTGGGCATCAGGTATATTGTCTCAGCAACAGGAGAAAAGTAACTAAGACAGTTTCCCTCCCCTACTCAAGTGTAATTTCCATGAGAGAAGATGTCATTTCAATCAGTTTCATGCAGTGCCCAGTATAGGACCTAGCACACAATTGATGGTCTATAAAAATGCTGTGAGCAAATGTAGTATTTAAAGAAGGTACAAAGAATTTTTTTTTAAACCAAGGGCTCTCTATCACTGAACTACATCCCTTAGTTCCTTTTTTTTGGTGGGGGGGGGCAGGGTCTTGCTAAATTTGCCAGGCAGGATTTAAACCTGGCAATCCTCTTGCCTCGGTCTTCCAAGGTGACAGCATTACAGGCAAGCATCATCACACCTGGCTCAAAGCTTGTTTTTGCTTATTTTGTTTTTGTTTTTTGACACTGTGTCTCATTATGCAGGTCAGGCTGACCTTTAACTACTGCAATCTTCCTGGCTCAATCTCCCAAATTCTGGGATTACAGATGTGTGCCACCTAGCTCAAGGATTTTATTTTAATCACAATACTCAAAGTGATAGTGAGGCCAATGTTTCATTGTTAAAATTAGATTAATTTCATTTTAATACATTTCTTCAATATTCTGTAATGTGAGTATCTTGCTTTTATAATAATAAAAATGACTTTTAAGGAATCTATGATTACTAGTTGTGGCAGCACATGCCTGTAATCCTAGCACTGGAGAGGCTGAGGCAGGAAGATCACCTAAACTGCATAGTGAAACCTGTCTCAAAAAGACAAAAAAAAATTTTTTTAGTGGAACCTATAGTCATTCAAGAGACCAAGGAAAACCAGGTGTTATTAAGAAATATATTTAACCCATTTGAACTGGCATGCCGTTTCCTGTTTGTACTCTTAGCTTGGATCATTCCCAGCTCATGACCTAGGCTTCAAGACTCTCACTCTGAAAACTGATTTCTCATTGCCATTATTTTCAGTCAAAATTTATGATTTTTAACTATAACTTTTTAAATAGAAATATTTAACTGACTTTAAATTTCTGGTCAACAAAATAAAAAAATCTGTTCTACTACACTTGATAGTTTATAATGCCTATTTCCTTTCTCCAAAGAAGAAAAGTTAGAAATCAAAATATAAAACTAAAGAGCCTTTACACTCAAGGAGATTGTAACTAAGGGTTCAAGACAGGTGTTCGCACCATCAAATGAGCTGGCACCTGCAGGACCTCCTCGGGCTTGGTAACCAGCTGTCAACACAGAAGCACATCCTACAATGGTGCCCGTCTCATTCCATTGCCATCTCCTGTGTAGTGACTCCTCACCTGAGAGTGTAAGTGGGGGGCAATAAAACCTAGAGTTCAAGTGTGGGGCCCATGAAAGACAGACTTTATCAGTTCCACTACTACAAGTCTACTAAGTCACCTGTTTGGAGCCAATTACCAGTTAGAAGAAGTCCAGCACCTGGTACAAAGTACAATACTTTAACCACCAGATGCCAACACAGTTGCCAACAAATCACAGTGTGGAGGATACCACTGGATCAACCCTACCTGCAGCAGCACTCTCTAAATGCACATAAGTGATTAAATCCTCTGGATCAAGCCTGATTATAAAATGATAACATCTCAAGTTGTTAAGTTAAAAAATAACAATTATCACTATTAACGTTATCACCAAGAAGACATCATGTTGCAAATGAGACTCAGTTGTGATTTGAGTCACTGGGGATCCAAAGATTATAAAGGGAGAGTCTCTGGGATTGGAAGCCTTACACTGGCCTTGTATCAGCTTTCCTGTGCATGGGACAAGGCACTCACAATTTAGAGGTGCTTAGCTTGGTTTACGGTTCAGGAGATTCAGTCCATGGTTGGCTGGTTCCAAAGCAGAAACTTCATGGTGGAAACACATAGCAAAGGAAAGCTGCTTACCTCATGGCAGTGAGGAAGTAGAGTGACAGGAAAGGGAGGAGCTGGGGAGAATGCAACTTTCTAGGTCATGCTCCCAGAGACCCACCTCCAGCCCTACTTAACAGCACATTCAGCTGTGCACTCACCCATGGATCATCCCCTGATGAGTAGAATGTCCTCTCCATGATCCCATCACTTTTCAAAAGCCATGCCTCTGAACAGGAAACTTGAGGGACATTTTAGATCTAAACCATAACAGGCCTAGAGGGAAATATCTCTGCAGTACAAAATGAGAAGCCAGAGGTCATAGTGCTGACTGATAACTAATGCTTTAATGAAGAAGGGGGACTCTCAAGCTATCTTCCAACTCCAGACTTAAGCCACAGCCCCATAAAAGCATGCCAAGTGTCACAGGTGGTCCTGAGGGAGCAAACGCATGTGGATGGTCCCAAGCCCAACAAAACAGCAACTCATGGCCTCTGTCTTTTCTTTACTAACTGCATGACCAGAGAAACCGAAAAGATCAGATGACAGTCCTGACTGCTATCAACACCACCCATCTGGAAAGAAAAAACAGTTCACACACATAAGCAAGCATGCAGGTGACAGGCAGCTGTGTGCCCAGGTCAGGGTGCTGTGTCTTAGAACCACCTGTTCTCGGGGAAGCTCTGGCATGCGCCCAGCTTTCACCCAGATGGGGTAAAGGGGCCACTCCTATCCTTGCACAGACTGCCCATCAACTTCTTTAACATAAAACCTTAAAGAATTAAGCCTGTGTCATATATGCCCTTTAAAAGATTACAATAATTAGGGATACAGAGACATGTAAATATTTTGAGGCAAACCAAATTCGTGTGGCCTGGTATTCTCCCTGGACTCTGCCCATGTCATTACAACTGAAATGTGATATACACAAACCCTGGATCACTGTGGGTGAAACATGTGACCTGTGCCCACAGTGACAGTTTAAAATTACAGTTGCTTTGGTTATTTTTATGTTAGACATCTCAAACAGTTTATTCCAAGCTTAGTACATTTTGTTTTCTAAACAAAGCCATGGAGGAAAGCATAAAAATAGTTAAGATAGCAGTGTAACAATGGGGAATTTTCATTCCCTGAAAAATCTGGAGAATTTGCAATTTTCTTATCATCAAGTGTATTCATTCATTCCATAAAAATGCATTGAACCTTGTATAAATTAAAATTTCATAGAACACAGTATTTGTGACACTTCTCATCCATTTCTTCATTCCTGTTGTAACAGAAAGCTCCCCTTTATAAAAAGGAATTTGTATCACATGTAAACACAAGCATTCTTTCCCATAGGTAGCAGATCTCCACTTATCTTTAAGAACAAGAAGTACAGAAGCCATGTGATATGATTCACTGAGAAGGACAATATAGTATTCTTGGGGGAAGTGAGTCTCAATCCAGTAATCAGACAACAATCTGACAACTTCCAAACTGAGGGAATCCACCCCCCTACAAAAAAAAAGGCCTGGATTCTTTCAAAATGTCAACACTGCCCAAGACAAAAAAGGCTGAGGAGCTGTACTAAAATAAAGGAAACTGCAGAAACATGACAATTAAATCAATGACTGGTCCCCAAATGAATTTTGTATCAGAAACAATTTAAAAGACAAAAAAAGAAAGAAAATAGCTGGAACGGATATTATTGCTGGGAAATGTCAATGTGGCCTGCGTATTAGGTAATAATAGAGCACCAGTGTTAGGCTTCCAAATGAGACAGTGAGACTGCAGCCAGGCTGAGGAAAGCCTGCGGAAGTATTTAGGAGGGGATGTTTGCAATTGCCTCTCAGATGGTTCGGGGAAGCAAAAAGGTGGAAAGATAAATGCAGCGGGGTTCACAGAGCTCCTTCTCCCTCCTTCAACAGCTCAGGTAAGCCTGAAAGTTTCTCACCGTGAAAGTTCAAGTTCTGTATTTCCAAGCCATTTAATTGTGCCTGTACATATGTGTGTACACACGCGTGTCGGGAAGAGAAAAAAGACAGGAGGGAAACACCGAGATTCAGCATTGTGAAAAAGTAACCGTTGCATACCAAACACTGAAGCAAATCAGTGAGAATGCCAGATATCAAGGCATTCTGTATTAAAACATCAGTTTCTATGAATTATCCCTAAGGAAAGCTACATCTTTTACGCTTTGCCAATTAAAATTTTTGCTTGATCATTACGTATCCTTTCCAATTTCACAAAATCTTTGCCACTTAATCTAAGACTCACATCCTTAGTTGAAGGAATGAAATCTTTAAAAAAAAAAAAAAGCTGGCAACGATCATATTTTTAAGTCCCAAAAATAAACATCTATACAGCTTAAATTACAAAAATTGATAGAAAAGTTGTCATCTCTTTCCATACAAGAAACATGTAATGTCCTGATTGCCTCAATTTTTGCATGCAACTTACAAAGCAATAATATGATTTTATCAGAAGAATCATGTATAAGTTCTTCGAGTATCCCCATAACCATAGGAATCATGATCAATTTTACCTTCCCTGTGACTTACTTAAATTAGAGAAGATTATAGGCTTTGATGACCACACAGATAGTCCATGGGCTCTGCTTCCACTTGATTTAAATAAACACAGCCAAATTAACAAGTGGTTAATAGCCCAGCAGGGCTTCTGATGTGGGATATTACCCAAGACCTTTGAAACAATTGGATTTTATTTGCATCCTTAAAAGAATTAAATCAGCATATTGATCAAAGAGTAACCCGGGTGGCACTCGTTAAAATCTGCCATTTGAAAGTGATACCCAAAACAAGCCCAGCCCTTCCTGCGTGCTGGAAGACCAGGCAGCACTGACACGAAGCAGGGGACTGAGGGCCGGAGGAGAGTTTCCTAAGCTCCCTGCTCCTCGCTGTCGTGAGAAATGAAACCAAACAGGACCCTGATAGAGCCAGTGCTCTGTGCAAGTGGAATGAAATCTTAGAGTGTTCATTCTGCCACTCAAAAATCTAGAAAACAAATCCTTCCCACTCTGAAAGACGCTTTCCTTAAAAGATCAATTTTTGAAGAAAATTCATGAGAAAATGGGTAGGAAGTCTGGCTTTCACGTGACTCATTTCAGTAATTTATGAAGGAATCTCTTGTCACGCCGTGGAACGAAGGCCAGAGACAGATGGTGGAGTTATGAGAGGGGAATTCAAAGCGAACGGTGTACCATACTGGACAACAGAGTAAGATCTGATGGTAGGAATTAGGCGAGCCCGAAGCCATCGACAGTGTTCATGTGCCTAACTCTAGCTAGAAGCAAAGGTCTAGGACTCATGCAGAAGAAAAGCTTCACAACTGAATTTTTACCAAGCAATAATCTGATTGGAAAGAGACGCGGTGTTTCCTGCTTGATTTTGATTTTCCCCGGATGCTAACGCGATCGCCTAATAATGTGTCTTTGATGCCCTGGGCTGGGTGATAGAAATGGTGCCCCTGCCCTGATGTTCAGGTCTAAGCAGGGCTCGTGGGAATCCTAGGAAACCCACTAGAGTCTAGTTCACGGTTACAGAAGGCTCCCTCACCTGACCTCAGAGGTCCCACGGCAGGGAGAGAAAAGCCCACCGCTCTCCGCAGCCCTCAGCACCACTGCGATTCAGGCCAGCGGGATCAGGGGCACCTCCAAAGCCTGTTGCTGTCCCCTCCAGAGGACAACTCTGCAAACCACGTAGGTGGATTTGATGAGAGAACATGGTTCAAGAGGGCTACTAAGGGTTTGGTGATGCGCTTAGGATGGAGCATCACTTCCTGCTCCTCACTATGAGGCACCTGCAACAGGGCTCGATTTTGTGACACTAAATAGGGAATAGTTTCTCACCCCAGCTTCCCACTCACATTCCCTGTCCTCATCAGATAACCCAGAGCAGCCTTTGAAGGTCCATCTTCATCCTCCTTGAGTAAAGCAACTGCACCAAAGAGCCTTGCCCATTCGTGCACCTCGCCATCAGGATTACCTCCCAGCCTCAGCCTCGGGTGCAGACAGCAAACAGTGCTAAGAAAAGGAACAAAGGAAAAGAAACTTCTCACTGTCTGGTGCATTCTGGTTCATGGAATCCCTGAATCTCAGGATTAGACAGAAAATAAAAAGCCTTCCGGTGACATTAGCCTCTTCATTTCCCAGTGACCCAGAAACGCCTGGCCTGCGGAGGAAAGCTATCTTTTAATGACTGGAATGGAATGAGAACTGGAGGCTGCAATCATCATCGCCGCCGTCAGTATCATCACCTTATTATAACGCTAGGATCATGACAGCAACGACTATTACCACTTACTGTGAGTCGGGCCCTGCAGGTACACACATCCTGCTTACTCTTAGGGACTGTTATTGTCTCAGTTTTAAGATAAAGAAACGTGTCTGAGGAGATTGAGCAACACATACGAGATCATACGGCCTCCAGACACCAGGGTCTGTCTGATCTGCAGTCCTGCTTTTCCCACCGTCCTGTGCCATGAATCTGTAACCTGAGACAGGTAACACCTTTTACTTCTCCCCTGCAGAGTTTAGGCTCAAGCCAAGCTGTTTTCCTACCCCTTGATCCTTTACCAATTCTGTTACCATTAAAATTAAGAAATTAAAGCTATACAAACCCTAATTTATCTCCCATAGTATATCTAAAGTATCTGGTATATTCAATAACCAAGGAAAACTTAATTTGTAAAAACTTCTTTTGCTTGGTCATTAATTCAGGGTTATCTAGATAAAACACTATTAAATTACCTTTACATGCTTATACTATTTATTAGACAAGTGTAAATATTAGAGACACTGACTTCATTAAAATGTTTCAAAAATATATTATTGTGGACTGGAGATTTAGCTCAGCGGTGTAAGCACCTGCCTGGCAAGCGTGAGGTCAAGAGTTCAATCCCTGGTGCTAAATTATATATTACATATATATATATATATATATATATATATATATATATAAAATTCTTTTAGCATCATCACTTGGCATTATCAGCTAAATTTGACTCCCTCATTTCTTATTTTCATAATCATCAAAAGTTTCAGACTATCTGAGTCAGAAAAAAATCACAACATACTAGTAAAAGGCTTTCCAGTTCTGAAAAAGTATCAGTGTTAAAAATTGCCCAATGTGCTTTTAAGAGAGTAAGCTAAAATTTTAATAGAAAAATACTCAAAAGAGACAATAAAAATTATATATATAAAGACTAACTAAGCGGGGTGTGGTGGCTCACACCTGTAATCCCAGCACTCAGGAGGCAGAGGCAGGAGGATCATTGTGAGTTCAAGACCAGCCTGGGCTACAAAGTGAGCTCAAGGCCAACCTGAACTGCATAGCAAGACTCTGTCTTAAAAAGACAAAAAAAAAAAAAAAAAAAAAAAAAGCTAACTAAATTTCAGAAACAGAAGAATAAAACTTCCTTAGATTCTTTTTCAAAGATAATAAATGCAACCATTTCAAGGGATGTGGGTATTTGCAAATTAGATCACCATAATTAGCTTTGATAATTATTGCAAAACATTTTAATGAATGCATATTCATTACGAATGCCATTAAAGCTGATAGTAGCCGCGTACCCAAGTGTTAAACTTTTAGCATTATATTCATGTTGAAATATATTTATTGAATTTAAATTTCATTAACTTGAAGACTGTCCATTTAAAACAGAAAGCACTTCTAACCAGCTGAATTTTCCATCAGTATTGAAGGTGATGCATATGTTAACCAACGTTAATGTAATTTTCCACCTCGTATTCATAAACGCACTTGGCGCTGGAGGCAGGAAGCGCACAGGGCCGCGCCGACGCCCTCCGCTGACTCCCACGGGAAGCTGGGCCCCATTCTCAGCCCTGAACCCTCACTTTTTTTTTTTTTTTGGTCTTTTTTGTGCTCTCTTCCTGTTTCACTTCTTCATTTATTTTAATTAAAACTGGGAGCACACTGCCCAGAAGTAAACACACCAGTGGTCAGTGCAAGTGCGTGGTTGCCCCAGTAGCTCCCCCTGGCGGGCGCTGAGCTTAATCACAGAATGCAGCGCAGCCGGCAGGTCCGAACTGTTCAGCGCAGTAAGCAAAGTCACCGTGAGCGAGGGAAGCAAGAGAAGGACGGCAGGTATCTCCCGGGGGAGGAGTCAGCAAGACTCCCGTGACATTAGACTTTGCGTTTTTAAACAAGGATATGGTTTTTCTGTGCTTTTTGTTTCCAGTTAGATCTAGACTCTTGAAAACTCCATGAGAACATTTACAAATAAACATGAGTTTATTATTATGCAATTCAAAAAATTATAGTCTTAAGTACTGTTTCACCTCTTCGGTCACAGACTTAAGTAAAATAATGGGCTTCAAAGACTACGAATGGTCCACATTTGTTTATTTTACTGAGGAGAGACCCAGAGACAGGAAGAAATAGTCCTTCACTTATAAAACGGAGGAGAATAGAGCCAGAATGCAGAGCAGCTCAGTTTTGCAGTCCTAGAACTTCGCAGAAAGACAGAAAAGAAGTTTTCTCCTGGAAGGCAACTGCTGCGCTTTAAAGATGCCCATAAGAAAATGATACACCCATCTAATTTTTCAGGGGAACAAGTTTTAGGGTTACTATTTGCTAGACTGGCCGCACTTGCTTTATTCTGAGTGGATACATGTGCCCTGAAAGAGTGAAGTCACCCTGGCTCCCCAAGTCCTGGAAGGGCCGGACGAACTCGAGCTTACAACCACCCACCCAGGCACCTCCAAAGTCTGGGGCGATCGTTTGATTGTTGATGAGGCTTAGTGGTTTTAGGCCTTGAGGGGACGTGGGGGCAACTAACGTGAAATCTGCCGTATTTCATTGCGAGGACAAGTCCGGAGCGCCAGTGCGGACGCCGCAGTCTGGCTCCAGGAAGCCTCTGGTCTAGGCGGCTGGAGTCCTACCTCACCCCAGAGGCCAGCGGGCAGCCACGGACCATGGTCAACGTCGCTTAAGTTTTCCAAGTGCTACCCAGATGGTACTAGAGATGCAAAAGTATATATCGTGTTGTGCAAAAACAATCAGAAAAATATTCCTGTTCATGGCACCAGTCCGCCACAGTGCTGATCCCTTGCGTAAGCCTCTGAAGACACAAGAGCCAGCACGGGGACACCAGAGAGCCTGGCGGGCCTTTTTTTTTTTTTTTTTCTCCTTGTTTTTAAGGAGAATAAATCAAAACAAAACAGAATAAAGGCAAAAATAGAACAGAACAATGCAAGCGATACAGGACTTCAAAACAAGACAGCAGGAAATCAACGACGGCTAACATACTGTTTCTCATTTTCTTCAAAATAGGTGCCCATACCTTCACACACAATAAAATCAAACAGAACAAATCCAATCAAAACGAAAGAAAGGAGAAGGTGGCTTATTCCTGAGACATCCCAACCGCTATCCTTGAGTCTATTAAGATCTTTTGAAAGCAAGTCCTTTACTACAAGTCAAATGAAACAATGTAGAATATTTTCAAATCAAAGTAAATCACATTAATCATTGATCGCACGCACAGTGATCTTACCAAATTATCTGCTGCGATACAGCTGAAGTGACATGAGCTTCACAACTGCTACTTTAAAAGAAGTAAGCAAGATTAGTTTGGGGTGGGGTGGAAACTTGCAGAATACCATAGACTGGTAGTCAGCCTATGAACAGTCCTTAAGGTAACAAGGAGGCAACCGTTGAATATTCCAGGAGAAAATGCGCTGAGGAGATACACAGTCAAGTCCAAAGATGCAAATGATCGATCAAAGACAAGAGAGGGCTGGGCAGCCGCCACAGTGACAGTGGAACGGGGTGGTGTCTCCCAGAAGCCGTCAGCTCGCAGGGCTTGGGAGGAGACGCACCAAGTCTGGTCCCTGGGCTTCTCCTCCTGGAGACATTAAGGGAAGCACTAATCTCACTCTTGTTTGAGAAGCTGAAACTTGAGGCACAGGGTGGGCATCACAAGTCCCAGACAAAATGGTAAACAAAGGAGGACAAGGCCTAGATGGCCGTTCACGGTCCTCCTGCCACTGCAGGAATCACAGCCTGGGTCGGCAGCTCAACCAGACAGCCCCGAGGCCTCGGGAAACGGACTAACGCATTCTGGGCTTCGGGCGGGGAGCGGGCTTACTCACCCTTGCATTTTCACCTCTTATTTATTTTCAGTATGTGCACTAAATGTAGGAGCTATGGACATAGATGTGTCCTTAAATACTACTTACGTATTTTGGATTAATACGTAATTTGGATTAATTCTTTAAATGCTCTTTAGATACTCCACTTTATTGCTGGGTACAAGCCCACGTTTGGAGATTTCGTAGTGCAGAGACTTTTAAACGACAAGGACCTACGGATCACAACAAAATTCAAAACACAGCCAGGCAACAGCTGCTTTCGCGGCGACGGTCATTTACTTCATTAGCAATCACTTGGAAACAGTGACCCGCACTCCTTCAATCTGCGGCTCCTTCCTTAGTCTGGTTTGCCTTCGTTTAGGCTAAATGTAAGCACGGATTTAGCCCAGGGAAGGAAATGGAAAAAAAACAAAGGTGACCTAAACAGTCTCTCCAGAACAAGACTGCTAATTTGCAATCAACTAGCTTAGTCACATCACCCAAGCGAACCCAAATTGTTCAAACTCATTAAGGAAAAGATTGAGTCTCCAATCCTATACTTAAAAAAAGCCAGTGTTACAAACACCATCCCACATAAGGGGGGGGGTCCTCTTGTAATCGATAAAATTATGTAAATGGTTTGTATTTACATCAGTAACTTAAAAGTTCGGACATTTAAACAGAGGCCACCCAGGACTCACACCGAAGCTTCCTGGTTTTTGTACCAGTGAGTACATGGCTTTAGTCCACATTCAACACTTAATTACGAGATTCTTTTCAAAGATTGCATTCTGGATTTACCAACTTCTTAGAAGCCAGCTGCTGCAGTTCATTAGCAGGCAACATCTGGTCAGAACGTTTTAAACTACTATTTTCCTTAACTATTATATGGCTGGGGTTTGGGTTATTCCAAGCAATCTGAAATAGCGTCCTGGTGTGGACTTCCAAACATAATAATTAGTGACAGTGCAAATTTGTTTCTGATTTTTTCTTATACAGTGTAGCAGAGTGCTATTAAAACATTCAAATCATACATTAAACTTTGTATAACTGTGAGATTCTTTTACAGTTTACAATGTAGATGTGGCTTTACTTTTCAAGCACAAGGTCTCATTCTGAAGAACCAGAAGTATTCCACTTAAATTTAGCTATATTAAAAAAAAAAAACCTATCCTTAAGCTTAAACCAAAGAAACAGCCTTTATAAACCCAGGAAAGTGAAAACTTGGACATCTTTGAACATTCCATTTACTCTGCTTCTGGGCCCCAGAGGTCCCCTGTACAGGCTGGATCTCAAACCTCAAAAACTCGCCTCTGAAAAGAGCATCAACATCAACCCCTGTCTACACAACCCCTTCGCCCTGAAATGAAGCTAACCGGATCTGTTCAGGGACTCAAACAATCAGAACGCATCCCCATGGTCGAGGAAGCTTTCCAAGGGAATTCCCTGAGGTTGGTAGGAATCTCCAGTCTGTCTCGGAGACTATTGGAGCCCTGCTCACCCCACAGGGTCCCCCTTCTTGAGTGCCTGTCCCACCCCACCAGTCTGCCCTTCCTTTCAAACGGTCTTAGGCCTCACCTTTTACTTCGTTTGCTTCCCCTCTGCAGTGTTAGGAATTTTTGCTTGTTTGTGTGGTAACGGAAATCGAACTCAGGACCTTGCATTTGCCAGGCGGGCACTTATGCTGCTGAGCTAAATCCCTGGCCCACCGTTTACTTGGGATCCACTTCAGCTCACCAAAGAGCCTTTATTTCACCCCTGCTTTCCTTTGTGTGTGCTCCCACCTTGCCTGAGACGGATGCTCAGCGAATGATCCCATCAGGATCCCACCCTGGGCGTTCAACCTCCCCAAAGGCACTGGACACCTCTTTTCTCTCCTAACATGTTTCCCACCCATGTCAATTTGGGTTGCAGACAGTAGGTGCCTCTCCCTTCGGGAAAACAGCCCACAGAATTCAGGTTGCGCCCCATGAAGTCCTTCTGTCACCCTGAGGGTGACAGCCCACAAAGATGCCACACAACAGGGCCACTGGCCTCACCCACCCCGCACCTCACTCCCTGCACCCCTGTACCCCAGCCACAGGGGCCTCTACTCTTGCTGGACTGGGACAGTTGCTTCGGCCTGGGCCTCAGCTCTTCCTGCCTCCTCTGCCTGCAGCTTTCCCTGCTGGGGTCCATCTGTCTACACAGCGCCCGGGAAGTCGGGTCATGCCTGTGCGTGTGGATAAGCCAAGTGCAGCTGACCGTCACCCATCCCCTCCTAGTGCCACCGACGACACAGGAATGGCATGGTCTGTGCGCTGTGTCTCTAGTGCCCAGAGCCATGCCCATCACATAGCAGGTGCTCCATAAATGTCACCAAATCACCGGCCCTGGAGTGTGGAGCATTTATATTGCGGCTGCGAACCCCAGCTTCTCTGGAAGACACGCGAGAGAAGTCAGCAGCAGTCACTCCTTCCGGTTCTACCATCCTGGCTGCCCAGTGAGCGGGATTTGAGACGCCAACCGTGACTCCCCCACATTCTCCAGTGCCTGCCACTCTCAAAGGAAGGTTTTCTACCCAGTTCATGCTCTGGGTTACTCAGAATCACATCACTGTGGGGTGACAAACACCAGAGACATCCACATGCAGAATGTCTGCCCCGACGGTCACCACAGCCTTCACACAGCACTGGAGTAAATGTAACTTGGGGATTCTCATCCTCGGGGTCAGGAAAGGGGTGCATTCCAACTGCGCTCGAACTCAACCCCTCCACCTTAGCTTCTGGAGTGCTGCGATTATGGGGGTGCCCACCTCACCCAGTGCAACCCTGTACTTTACTGGGTCTTCTGAATCTCACTTGCTCAGCGCACAGTACCCTAAACTCAGTATCTGCACCCCAGCCCAGCCCAGCAGAGGGAGGGACACTGCAGAGACGCCCGCTACCATGCAGCACGACCTAAGCCTGCTCACTGCAGCCTGTTTCCTAGGTGAGTCACATCTATGAGACCCTGAGGTGGCACTTGGTCCTTTTTCCTGGGGCTCCAAGGACACCAGTCACAGTGCAGAGCAGCAGTGGTGAACCTTTTAGAGACAGAGTGCCAAACTGCAACCCCAAATCCACTTAGGTGTCACAAAGAACCAACACTGCAATGAAACCTGAAAAACAAGGTTTTAGTTCAGAAAAACCAGCTCTGGTCTTACAAGAAACATCTTTTGTCCTATAAGAAAGTCAGAATAAACACATAAGCCGTTGGTTGACCACCACTGCTCCACAGTGAGCTGAACCCAAAGCTAACAGAACCCTGGCTGCCTTAAAGAACCCCCTGCAACTAACATAGTCTTAGTAGATGGTGTGATGGCACATGCCTGTCATCCCAGCACTCAGAAGGCTGAGTCAGGAGGACTGCCATGAGTTTGAGGCCAGGCTGGGCTACATAAGCAAGTTGAAGGCCAGCCTGAATTACAGAGTTAAGACCCTGTCTCTAAATAATAAATAGATAAACAAACAAACATATTCCTAGTGGTATACTTTAAACTTTTACTACTCAGATTTCACAGGCCTAGAACAATTAACAGCGCTCAGCCTCCAGCCCGAGTTCCAGGGTGCTCCATCTCCCTCTGGCTTGGAACTGCCGTGATGCTCTCAGGACACTGTCTTCGCTCAGATGACGTAATCGGGACTCAGGTGTCTTACAGACCAGGACTCTTGCCCCCCAGTCTTGCTCAAAGTTATGCAAAAAAAATTGGCCTAATGCTTTATTTGTTATGTTAATTACTGAGACTACTGTTCATGGATGAGCCAGATGGGAAACGATCCATTTTTCTTTCCGGTACATTTTTCCTGTATTTCGACTGCCTCACTTCTTGCCTGTTTGGTCTGATCTGTGGATCTGGCTAGGCCTTCCTACACCCTGTGACAGCTCCGCGGCCTCATTCACCATCATTCCTCCCGCTTGGTTATGTAGGGCAGATGCACCCATCACGTGTTTTTAGTTTGTCAGGGTCCCATCAGGGTCCCGAGTGCGCTTTCTTCTCCCATCCTTTCCGGTTCCCACTTGGACCACCCTCTAAACTGTGGGGTGCTGTGTGCTGGGCTGGGCTTTCCTTCTGCCAGTCCTGCAACACCCAGCTCCTCCATCCGGCACTGGACTTCCCGTTTCCTGGCTCTCAGCTCGGCTGCTTTCTGGGGCTTCTCCCGGCTTTGGCGGGCTGCAGCCTCCCAACTTCTATGCCCTTGATCCCATCCCCACTGGATTAGCTCATTCGAACAGGTATTCTAAGCTAAAAGTCACTGGTATTTTGGAGGCATTGTTCTATTGCTTCTGTCTCCCACTAGTATTTCTGAAAAATTAGTTCTCCTTCCTGATCCTTTGATTTTCTCTTGCCCTCTCGGTTGCTTTTCGGCGTCTTTTCTGTTGACTCGAGTTGCAAAATTCCTAGATGATTCGCTTTGATTCAGCCTTTTTCATTTATTATGCAAACACCAATGAGCCCTTTCAATCTGAGGGTTCACATCTGCATTTTGAAGAAATATTATTTTTTTAAAATAAATTAATTTTCTAATGGCTGTTTCCTTTGTTCATCCTAACAAGCTGGAGATTTTCTGGAATTAATCCATAACGTCTTCTCTCCTTGTCTGTCTCTTTTCTCTTACTTTTTGAGTTGGTTCATCAATCCTTGTATTGAATTTTTGTTTTAACTATCTTATTTTTAATATCCACCAATTCCATCTTATTGTCAATCCTTTTTGGTAAAAAAAAAAAAAAAAGAAAAAAATTCCATTCTTTTTTCCCCAAGGATTAACATCTTCTTTCATCTCTCTGAGAACACCATGTCTTCTTTGATATATTCTTCTGTCCTCAGCTGAGCCTCCATTTCCGCTGAGTTTTCTCTGTTTCTTCATGTCGGAGGCTTTCTGATCATGTCTGATTAGACTCTGATGCCCTGTCCTGTTTAAGAGTGAGTCTGGCGAGGCCCATTAGAACCTGTGCAATGGACCTCTCCTGGGGTCAGGGAGGGGCAGGAGGCTTTCTCAGGCAGATGGGAGTTTCTTCGGGCTTTTCCTCCGGGACAGTTGTGTTTGAGCTGTAAAGGCCCCTGTGACAATCCTGATGAGCTGCCAGTTGGAGCTGACCCAGGGAAGGGAACCGGGAATATCACTGCTGGGGGCAGAAGGTCCAGGGATCCCCCGGCCCCGATTTCAGATCTACTTCTTGTTCTGTCTGTGGTGCTCACGGGTTCCAAGTTCAGAACCTCCATGGCAGCTTCTCAAAGAGACCGGCATGGATGTGGAACCATGGTCCCAGGTCACAAAGGGCTTTGAAAGTCTCTGGATCCCCAGGGAGTCTTTCCGAGGAGAACCCATCCAGCCCATCAGCCTGCGGAGTGGAGCTGAGCACTGCGGGGTGAGTCAGCTGCCCCGCCTGCATCCCTTCCATCGAGCACTGGTCTCTGACCCTTCACCATTCCGCCAAGCCCACCCCACTCCTCTGTCCGCTTTCCATCTTTGTGTCCTGGGTTTACAGTTATTTATGTCTCCTTGATTTATCAAAGATAGAGTTTATGCTTCCTTTTCTGGATCTTCTCTGTTCTTTGGGGGTGATTTTTTAAGAATAGATTGAGTGAGAGACAGAGAAAGAGCAAATGTGTCTTTATTTAGATGTTTTGAAATCAGAAGGCCTCAGCCTTTTCTTTTTCAGAAGTACTTGTTGCACCACACTCTTTAGTGCCGTTCTGATTCATAATTTCTGACTTCTGGTTGTATTTGTAACTGGCCTTTGTTTTGCTGGTTCCAGACATGTGGCGTTTAGTTTATTAATGAATTAACAATTTCCACATCTACTTATGATAGCCCATGTGCACCCAGCCACAGCCTGCTGCATGCAACTCAATAGGACACACTGGACATAAAATAACTGGGGGAGCATTAGTCAGCAATCTCCTGTGGTCCGCAGCGTCCTGGCTCCCAGGCTGGCTGCCCTTTGTCCCGTACCCCTCTGCCCGAGTCCTACACACACCCCTCCTGCCACCTCCATCCACGGCCTTTCTGCTCTGCCCTGCTCCGCGACCCCAGCTCAGAGGGAACAGTGCCTTGCAGCATCACAAGGGGCTCCTCCTCAGCTGGTGCCTCTCACCCTGCACCCTGTGAGGAACCTCCTCAGCTGTATGCTGTGCAACCATTTGTCACTACCAGGCCACTCACTGACACATCAACTGGAAAAAAAGAGCATTTTCAACTAGTCCCCTCTAAAACCACTTCAGTACTTATGCTGTGATTTTCACAAGAGTGCCGTAGACCGCTGGCACTTAATTAAACACTACACCAAGGAGCGCCTTCCTTCCTTCTAGTCAAGATTCTGTTTTGCAGGGGTGGGGCGAGGGCGGGGGCAGGGGCGACAGACTTCTTTCCAGGTAAAGAAGTGGCCCACTTAGGAGTATGGTTCGTACAACTCAGAGCAGCAGGGAAGGCCAGGACATCAACACTGCTCCACGCTACAGCTGTACCGATAAAGTACAGACGGTACCGATAAAGATCTATTTGCTATTTTTTACTTTAAAAATAGATACAGTCAGAACTAATTCCAACAATTCAAGTTTTCATTTCTCCTTTATCTTCTTTTTCTTTCTTCCTTTCTTTCTTTCTTCTTTCTTTTTTCCAGGACAGGGTCTCCCTGTGTAGCTCAGGTTGGCCTCTTCACTCATGATGATCCTCCTGCCTCGGCCTCCCAAATGCTGGAATGATAGGCATGCTCTGCCACCCCCAGCTGCCTCTTTTCTTTCTCCTCAGCAGATGTCTCTTCTGCCCAGATGCTCAGCGTGCTGGGGTTCTGTGCAGCTCTTGCTAACCCTTCCACTTCCCCGCGGGACGGTCGCACCCACCCCTATGGCTTCAAAAGCCAACTGTGTATGGCCGGTTCTCAGGTGGACCGTCTCAGACCCAGAGACACCAGCAGATTCCTGACACATGACATCTCGGCTTCCCCTCGGACCAGATTTCCATCTGTAGTCCTCATTCGAGTGACTCACACCCAGCCACAGCCTGGAGGACCATCTCGACCCTCTGTGGTCCCGTTGCCCGTACCCAGTCAATGCCCACGCCCTGCCGATTCTGTCTGAGATGCACCCTGAATCCATTCCCAATTCTCTCTGCTCTTACTGCCTCACCCCAGCCCAAACCATCTCCTTCCAGTTTAGACTGTTATCCTCAAACCCTGACTTTCTCACACAACCAGAGTGCCTGGCAAGCACAGGGTCCCGAGTTTGATTCCCGGTACAAAATGATAATGATAATACAAGCAGAGTGAGTTCTGTATGTGCAGACCTGCCTGACCACGGTACTCTCCTTTCAGAACCCTGCACTGACTTCCCACTAGGATTAAGACGAAGCCCCAAGTCCTCGACACGGTTGGCAAGGCCTGGCGCCTCTGCTTTTCTTGTTATCCAACTGCCACACGCTTCGGCCCTAACAAGCCCTGTCGGTTCCTCCAAGGAGCCGTTACGCGTCCTCCAGATGCCTCGCCATCGTGTCCCTGCTGCCCGGCGGCATGCTTCCCGGATGCTGTTGGAGCAGTTCCAGTGGTATTTCGTGCGTGGCTGACCTCTCCACAGCTTGAATGACTGGCGTCTCAGCGGGGCCGGGCAGCGCCTTCTAAAGCGGGGTTAGCTCTGCTCCCACTCACTGCACCTCACTGCAGGGCCGCTGCCTCTTTGCTCAGCTGTGTCCCCTGCCGGCTCCCTACCGGGGCGGTGAAGCATGTTCCTGTTATATCTCCAAAGTGGCCACCAAATAAATAACGGTTGGATGACGAATAAGCAAATGAACAAACAAACCATCAGATTAAAAGCAGCGCCAGGGTGGGCATACTTCATATATGGACTTTGTTTCCCTCTCTTTCTCTCCTTAAAGTAACGAGTGAGCTATCATCCCCCTCAAACAAGCCACTGCTCAGGGTACAGGGTAACCAGGGTATATTCACACATGGCGACCGAAGACAATGTCTCCCGGAGCCTCCGTTTCTCCCCCTTTCTGCCTACATACAACATCTTCAAAACGAAAGTGGATGCTGGCCTCCAACACACCAAGCACGTGGTGGACTTTTTCAAACTGCTCCGAAACCTTCTGTAAACTTGACAGTTGGTGCACTCAGGGTAAAAAGAACCCCTGCTAACATTTTATTCAAACCAGAACACCCAAGCGTTAATTAAAGCTGAGCACACCTGCTCTGCAATGAGATTTATGCGAACCTGTAAACCTCAGACCTGCTGACCTCCCATAGGATTTATATTGCCTTTAAAGAAGCATTTCCTCTCCACGATGCAGTATTTTTTCGGTTTATTTCAGTGACTAACCCGCTGGCATAAACAGATATGCTGCTCAGTGCTTTATTACCTGTTCTTAATCCTTTGTACCCACTGCTTGTCAAGTATTTAATTTAAGGTTGTGGGTGAAATTAAGCAGGCCCAACCTTGAGGCCTAGAATTTCTTACTCTAAATTTAACTCATGAAGTCATTCTTGCAAAAAAGACATCTTTGTATTTCAAGTCCACATTTAACTCAAGGCTATTCTGACACAGTCACACAGAGATCTGTTGACTCAGGGTTTGGGAGGCTACCTTATAGGGATTTGTCACCAGCAGGACTTAGTGAGTGACAGCGCTTACTCCCAAATGCAGTCCTCTTAGGGAAACAGTTTTTTGTTCACAGAAGACACTGTGATTTTCAGAGTGAAATGCTGATGATGCCTTAGGAAAGATGGTGTGAGGTCTGCACGTATCAGTGCTGGTTACCTTGGACAACTTCAGCCCCAGGACAGTGAGCGTCACTAAGCCAGCGCAGCAGACCAAAGCGCTAGAGCTGGACAGGCCAGAACTGGGCGGGATATTTCCGTCCACCAGGCAGTTCATCCCAGTCAGGTCGCTGAGACCAAAGTGCTCCTGGGGATGAAAGGAGAAACAGCAATCACAATCTCAGTGTTGGGTCAAAGGGGTGGCAATACCTCCTTCCGTTCCCTAGAGAACAAAATCTATCAACAGTCTTCTTATGATATTGACAGACATGAGCTACACCATTCAATTTAGAGAGACTATGTATGATGTCTGGTTGTTCTGTTTTGTTTTGTTTTGTTTTGGTGCTGGGGATCGAACTCACAACCTTGCACTTGCCAGGCAGGCACTTTGCCGTTGAGCTAAATCCCCAGCCCCCATACCTGTGATACCTGATTTAACAGCTCTAACTCATCAGGTAAGGTGATCTCAAAATAACTTTTTACTTGGTTCAACACAAAGCAAGTCATCCATTCCTAAAAATTGCTTTAAATGTTGTTTTGTCTTGATAGTGATTGATTTGAACACAGTGGGGGAAGAAATGAAAAGCAATTTTAATTCAATTTGCTACACAGCGAGACAAGAAACACATTGAGGGGGGGAGATCGGTACAAGTCAGCACCAGCGCTCTGATACAGAACCACCGAAATCTAACCCTAAGCAGGGCTTGTCTCCGTGGAGTATGTTGTTCCAGGCGTTCTCAGTTCTGTTTTAGTTACAGCAAAACCTAAGCACTGGAGATGAAGAGACTTTCCCAAGATCACAGGTAGGGGGCTGGCAACGGACCGGTTCTCTGGTTCCCAGTAGAGAGCTTCTCCATTGCAGCAGAACCCCGGCCAGCAGGCTGTCACTGTGATTTACTGTGAGTCAGCTATCTGAGGAAACCCAGATTTTTTTTTCTAACTAGAGCTTATAGATGCAGTTTAGCCATATGGTAGCTATAAAGACAGCCACGTTAGAATTCAGCAGAAAATGCGCATGCAGTCTTCAAATGAGGCAGGGAAACTTTCTACAGGTCGATAAACTCAAATAAGTAGGCTCTGACTTAAAGACGGGAAGCTCCAGCGCACTTACATGGGCAGCTAAAGCCAGGACCTTTTAGACAGTGTCACATTATAACCTTTGTGTTTAGGATTAAAAATAAATCCAAGGCCGCCCCGTCCTCCAGAAGAAGTACCATCCTCTTCATAAATTACTCAAATGACTCAAGAGCCAAGTATGAATTACTATTATATTGTCTGATCATGCATTTCATCATAACAGATTATCCCAGGGAGAAATTTCAATAAACCAGTTAGAATAACCAAAGTAACAACAAAACTCTGCAAATAAAAGACTGGCTTGTTTCCTTAATTTTTGCCCTTTTATCTTAGTTGGCAAAACTCGTGCACCACAAAAGAAGAGATTCACTGGCATGTGCTTCTCTTCTTGACTTCAGTCATCTAAAAACTGCTCTCCTGAAATACAAACAAAGTAGAAGCTGAGACACAGTTGCTCCAATGCCTTTTCATACAGAACATCAGACAGCTCATCTAAATCAGCAATCCTGGGAGAATACTGCACATTGCACGGGAAACTGGTCCACGGGGCATCTTCCATGTAAATTGCACTGACAAGCTCAGCACACCTCCTTTAAACTGAGATGTCTGACACATTTAAAGATGCAAGTGGGTTGTGCCACATTCCGTGTAGCTCTATCCCAAAAGGAGAACATGTTCAATTTCATATAAACAGATTATCCCCTGGAACTTTCTACTATCTAAATCTGAAGGTTTCTGAACAGGATAATGCTTAAATTACTTTCCTGCCAAAAGTTCATTGCACTAACCTGCTTTGTGCATGTAAATTGTCGAACCAGATTGGGGCTTAAAGCCCTAAAAGGTTCAAAAGCAACATGAAATTATGTGTGCTATTTAGAGGTCACTGCATCCATATACCTCAAAAAGTCATGCTGGTATCAGGGAGGTCAAATTGCATTTCCAAGGCAAATGTACCCAAATACTGTAATTCTCACTAGTGCATATGACAAGCCAGGTGATTTGAAGATTTCAAACCTGCCAATAACCTTTCCCAGAAGTTAATACCATGTATCTGAGAGAAAGACACATAAGACAAAAAGAAAGAAATGAATGAGTAACTCTAAGACCAGATCTGCACAACAGCTGGAGCACAGGAGCACATGCCAGCATAATTCTGATGCATTTCTGTCACAGGTATGTCCCCGAGGCCTAGATGACTCACAGCAAAGTTCCAGCTGGACCCACAAGGCAGGTAGGACCACAAGCTCTCTAAAACGCATGTAAGTTTGATTACTTCTGACTCATAAAGGCAAAATCCACCTTTTAATGTCTTTTACCTATGATTCTATCCACGGTCACTATATCCAAAATACCTATTGAAAAGTAAAGTAGCTCTCAAACCGTCAATACTGATTTTTCTGTCATCCATGTGGTTATAATTATGAGAGAAAGTGGAAATAATTCATATTCCTGGTCCTCTACATGACACCAGAGGTTTTTAAGGTAGTTATTCAATGCTTCTATGTGTATTTTATCACATCTTCTTTTTGGAGCCCTGTCCTCAAGTAGCCATAACATACTAGTGACCATACACGGGAGCCCAGCATTGCCAAGCCTGAGGTCACTCTTGCGGCACATTGTTAGGACAGGAGTGACGTCATTTTACAGGCAGATCTGAGACATAGGTTACTTTGACACAACATGGTAGAGCCCAGATCTGAACCTGGGGCCATCCAACTCTAAATTCTACCACAGCCCTAACCCTAACCCTAACCCTACTCCTATATCTCCTAAGATCAAAGTGTACATAAGGCATCCTCAACACTAAATACGAACAAAGACGGAAAAGCCAGCTGAGTTAGTCAGCTGCACCTGATTTATGAAGAGCCAGCTATCTGCGAGATGGTTACTGCCCCCTGGGAACACTACCCCGCAACAGTCCTGTCGTCCCCACCCTCTGAATCATGAGCTAGCAAAATTAAAGTATGGAAAAGAGAACAAAACACATAGCCAAGAAAACACAGCCCACACAATACACACCTTCCGAAGCCACTTACCTGAATGCCTTTAAATCCACAGAGGAAATAGTTGTGCCACAGAGGCTTGGTTTTGTCAATCTGAATGGCATTAGCACTGGTGCTGAAGTCCCTGCAAAAAACCAGACCTGTTCATTAAACCCGCAGGCCTCAAGGATCTGCGGCTGACTGTTGCCACCTCGTGTCCAGTCCCCGACACTGCCGATCCCCTTCCATTTACTTTCAACACTGGGACCTTACAGTCTCTGCAAAACAATGACCGCCTCCCGCTAAGAAAGCCTGGGTGACTGAGCGGCCTCTCACCGAGCCTTTGGGTCTCCTGAAGCATAGAAGCGGTATAGTCTAGCAGTCTAGCAGAGCCCAAAGCCTTTTCTCTGTCACACAGGTCTTTGTGAAGCTGGCACGTACCATACAAACGCTTGGCCCTCTGGACCTGCGGTCTGGGGGACCCCAGCTCAAACAAGAGTCCTTAGGGCTCCCCGTCTCCACACTCCTTCCACCCCTCCAATCTGAGTGCCTGCACACTCTGAGAAAAGGAAGTAACGAGCAGAGCAATTATTCGAATGGTTATCACCTATTAAAAAATAAGGTTCTCTGTCTGAGTTGTGTTCATGTAAGTTAATAAATGAGCCAGGTGTGTGCGCACTCCTGCCATCCCAGCACTCAGGAGGCTAAGGCAGGAGGACTGCTGTAAGTTCCAGACCAGCCTGGGCTACAAAGTGAGCCCAAGGCCAGCCTGAACTGCATAATGAGACCCTGTTTCAAGCAGACAAAAAAATAAAATAAATACAATAAAATAAAAGTTAACAAATGAGTAAGGAGCTAAATGAAGGAAGAGAAAGCTCCTATAGTAAAATACCAACTAGTAGATAGAGAAGAAACAGTGAGTTCCATAACTGTTTCCAAAGAATAAATCAATAGATGCTACAACTGGACCATAAAAATGTTAAGAAAGAATATATTTACATAGACTCCAACAATTTCTCCCCAAAGACTCGTATGCATTGACTGCAAGGAGAAGAGAAAAGCAGAAACTTTATGACAGAAAAATCCAGCAGACACCCTTTTAATCAAATGATCAAAATTAATATCACCAGCAAAAAGACGTCATGTGCTTCCTCGATACAGCGCATTGAGGGCACATCCACGGACATGTGTGAATCCTCTGCAAATCAAAGAATACAGTGAAAAATAGGAAACTAGGTAGGTAGGTAGCTAGGTAGGTATCTAACAGACTCCTAAGACAGCCAAAGGACAAAATACGTGAATTGGGCAAGAGTTGACAGGACAGGAGGGAATGGAACAACATCCCACAACGTAACTGACTCTTCT
Source organism: Hydrochoerus hydrochaeris (assembly GCA_004027455.1). NCBI lineage: Eukaryota > Metazoa > Chordata > Mammalia > Rodentia > Hydrochaeridae > Hydrochoerus > Hydrochoerus hydrochaeris. The sequence continues at coordinate 65,677 of PVLA01004205.1, read as the reverse complement.
TCTTATCACCTGCTAAAGATCTACTGTGCGCCCGTCATCAAAACAGGTGCCCTCCATGTACTACCTCACTAACATAAATACACCACCCCCATCAGAAGCTCTCTAACTCCTGACAATGGACTTACATGTGTACAGTGTGCAGAATAAACTAGAAACACGAGGCAGAGGACTCGTCTTTTAAGAGGTCATGATCTTACCAAGATGACAAGAACACAATCCTTAACCAGCAACAGTAATGTCAGGTGATGGTGTGTGTGATCAGGTGTGATCACACACGGGGTGCGGGCTGCAGGTGCACGACCTCATAGCTAGCACTGGATAGAGAGAAGGTTTTCAGGAGGCTCGGGAGGCTGCTGAAACACAGTCTGACTCCAGCTCACAAGCACCCACCACAGTTAAAATCTGCTACCTGCAGCTAACCGGCAGTCGTAGAATTTGGAAGGCTGGTGGGTTCTGTTGCTAATAGATCTTGAAAGTCATGAAGGAAAACAGAAGCAGAAGGAAAGGGTGTATATTAGGAAAAAATGAAGGGGAAAACTGCACTGATATAGATGAACAACATGGAAGGAAAAAGAGAAAAGTGTCAACTCCACCCGAATTGGAGGTATAGCTTAGATCTGTTGTAAGAAAAAATTGTTCTTTTCTTGTTCATTCCCACATCCTACCTTGCCTAGTCTTTTCCAGAAGTTCAAAAACAGGCATTTTCCCACCAGCCCCGCTCCCTGCACTGTGACACCCAACAGCTTTCTCCTCTCCTGCTCCCACACTGCAGAATCCTGAGGACATGAAAATGAGCAGATGCGATTCACCACCTTCATTCATTTCCTGGGTCTCCCGACAGACATTCTCCCAGCACCTGCCCTGTGTGTGTGCAGTACTGGGCTACACTATGTATAATAACAGTAGCAACAAAAATACAGAACACTCAGAAATCTGACCTACTAAGCCAGACGTGGTGGCTCACACCTGTAATCCCAGCACTCGGGAGGCTGAGGCAGGAAGATTGACATGAGTTCGAGACCAGCCTGGGCTACAAAGCGAGTTCAAGGCCAGCCTGAACTGCATAGGGAGACCCTGTCTCAAAAAGACAAAAAAAAAAAAAAAAAGAAATCTGACCTACTGTGCACAAAACACGTATCCTGAAAATAAAAAAATATTTCTGAGCATGCAGAAGTCCTAAATAAACACAGAGATGTACTAAGCCTGTGGGTTGGAAGAGTCAATATTGTTAAGGTCCAATTCTACCCCAAATAATGTATATATCCAGTAAAATCCCTGTCAAAATCCTGGCATAGACACTGAATAGCTGACTCTGAAATTAACGAGGAAGTGCAAAACCCTTAGAAAAACCTAAATGTCTTTGAAAAAGGTAACATTAGGGGACTTACACTGACGTCAGGACTCCTTATATAGCCAGTTATCAGACAGTATGACAATGGCATAAAGGTGGACAAAGGCCAACAGAATAATGTCCAAAAACAGACTCTCACACTGATCTCTGTCAATCGTTATGCTGGTAGAAGGGAGGAAATAATTAAAGAGCTCTCTGCGCTCAAAAATGTCAATTCTTACCTTATGCCACATATGAAAATGAATTCAAAATAGATCACAGAAATAGGCCTGTATGTGGGTGCTAGAACTGTAAGACTTCTAGAAGAAAACACAGGGAGAGATGTCAGTGCTCTTGGGCTTGTGGTCAAAAAGTAAAAGCTGTGAAAGAAGAAAAGTCTACAGCACTTTGTCAAATTAAAAACTTTCCTTCCTCAAAAGGCACTGTGAAAAGTGAAAATCCAAGGTACAGGCTGAATGAAAATATTTGCAAAACATATCTGACAAAGGACTTGTACCTATATAGAAATTTCTTAGCGCTCACGGGGACTCAGACTTGTCGAAGTGTAAGTACTAGAAACATCTATCATGCATCAACCACACTCAGTCTTTCACTGAGGCCAAGGGTCTGGAGAAGAGAAGCAACTGCCCTATAGTAACAGAGCTCACAGTCCACCGAGGGGTACAGGTGAGTAATGATAACACAGCGTGGACAGACGCTCTGGCTGGAGAAGTAGAGGTGCCACAGTAACGCAGGAGAGACAGCCGACCTGACTTTGCTAGTGATGGTTTCCGCCGCAGATGGGGAGCACATTCTGGGCCATCTTCGTCTTTGACTGCTGGGTATCTAGAACAATGTCTAGCACATCAGATATCTTCCATGAAGGTTTCTTAAATTAATCACCAAACACTGAACGGTGATCTTAAATGCTTTTAGATACTGGCTATGAAGTAGCAACACATTACGATTTACTCTTACACCTTGACATTTTCCAAGGTGTTCATTTGAGTAGAAACACATCACTACACCTTTACACACACACACACACACACACACACACACACACACACACTCCTTATACATTATTAGCATCCTAAATACTCACGGATACAAGGGATTTGTGTTGGCCAGTTGGAGAGTCTGTGTTTTCACAGGTTCCACAGCTATCAGCATGTCTTGCTCTACAGCCATTGGAAGAACAGAATAGCCACAGTAATCTATATGCTCTCCTAGGGAAAAAAAGCAGTTTTCATCATTGCTAGCATATGAAACAATAGACGCTCACGCAAGTTAACATAAAGGAAAAACCTGACCACAGCCAGGATTTTGAAGAAAATGCAAGTATGGAGAGGAAGTTCTTTTGTTTTCTTTTTCACTCCAGTATCTGGGCCAGGAACTGCTCGCCAAACACACACATATATTAGTGTCTGTTAATTTTTGAACTTCTTTTAACCTTAGTCTTTTTTTTTCTATTTATAATTCATAACGATCACTTTCAAAATTTATGCCATGTGAGCATCAAACTAGTGTCTCTTTCCATTTTTGCTATTTTATGAACTTTTTAAAAATAGAAACGGTTGAGCCTTCAGCACACTTTCCCTTATATTAACATTATCTGAGTGGCAGCCTCTTCTTTCCCGCCAGTGAGCTCACTAAAAGTAAAGCCTATGCTTAACTGTGCGGCTTAACCCAGTGTCTAGCAATTAGGTCAACACTGATAGGTCAAGGGTCATGGGTTACACAGAGCTAGGAAAAAGAAAAGGAAGCTAGAAAAAGATATATAATCTGCACTTTCAAGGTAGAAGCAAATACAAGGAACAAACTATTCTCCTTTTCATTCTACTTCCTCTAGGACTCAGAGTAGAAAATTTTTTTTCCTACCATGCCATAATCCAAGTTACCATTAAAACTCAAAGTTGTGCTGCCCCAGGGCAAGAACCTTATCAGCATTTCCTGAGACCAGCGAGGCACCGTGTTGGACCTTGGGGCGCTGGGAAAGCAGGCAGCCGCCAGCACGCTGCTCTGGTAAGTGGCTGTGGCCTGGCAAGCCTTGGCCGCCCCAGGGCGAGAACCACATCAGCGTTTCCTGAGACCAGTGATGCACCATGTTGGACCTTGGGATGCTGGGAAAATGGGCAGCCAGTTCACCCCTCTTGGGGGTGGCTGTGAGCCTACCGGGGTGCAAGCTAAGAATCAACATCCATCCATCCATCCATCCCCGCCCCCAGAAAGTGAGAGCCGGAGATCTGAGCATGTCTTGCAAGTTTGAGAATATGCAATATAGCAAATAAGGGGGATCTTCTGCCATCTCTTTGAGGGCAAATATTTTTATCTCTGTTTTGCTCTGTTTTGATCAATGATGTTGCTCTATTCAATATTCTGTTTTTGTAATTTTGGTATTTCCTTCGATATTGCTCTGCCTGATTGAAGGTACAACTATTGTGAAGAAAACCAGAAGTACTAATGTGCCTATTGCTGTTGTCCCAGTGGCCTGCTGTGAGGTTCTGTGCTAATCTCACCGCACTGCCTCAGTTGGCTATGTCCTGTCTTGTTCTGCTGTATTTTACTACCTTCAAAATAAAAATTAAAAAAAAAAACCACAAAGTTGTTATTCATAAGGCTTAAACACAAAATAACAAACTCAAGCAAGATGGGCTAAGCAAGCTCATTTATTTCTCTGGCATATATTTTAATATCTGATTGTTCCCATGGTAGAAATTAATAAGTAGGAAGCATGAAATTAATGGAAGACAACTCAACTGTATAATTATTTTTTATTCTACATATTAGAAGGAACAAGTCTGTTGTTTTACACTGACGTGCTCCTGAAAATGAGATAACAAAGATATTTTTTAAAAACTAACAACAGTTGATGGTGAACTGATTTTCAAAATTATCTTTTTCCCCAACTACCTTTAAGAAGACAATTTAAAAAAAAAAAAGGTAGAAAACACATATTCAGGCAAGCAGACCCCGAGGGAGGTATTTATTCTACTGGGGAGATCTCTGCTGCATGGTCTGAACCTTAAACAGGCCATTCACTGGCCTCAGGGAAAACAAGAAGCCTGCCACTTCCTGTGAGTCGGTGCCAGGCACAAGCTGAGAGACAAGAAGAGCCAAGGTTCTTCTCCCCACGCCTCCGCTCCCCAACCCTCACCCCATGAACAACCAGCTGATCTGGAGAAACACAGGCTGAGATGATAGCTATTGAAGTAAGATGCAACTTGATGCTTCTGGTGTTTAGTGTCTCACTGACTTTGCAGGCCTAAAGCCAGTGGTCTGATCATCTACTCAGAGGATAATAATACACAGTATGGCACCTATGGGGGAAATCTCCTTGTGGAGGTGGTAGCATTGTTAATTCCCTATTATCTTGTTTTAAAGTCCTGTATAATTCTCATTTTTTTTCTTTTGGTTGGGTTTTATTCTGTTTTGTGTTGCTTGATTTTATTATATCTGATGGCATGGACAGCTATTTCAAAGATAACAAGATATATTATGATAGCTATTTTGGACATACTATGATCTTGTTTTGAAGTTCTGAAGTGCATTCATTGTTTTGTTTTTATTGGTTCTACTCTGCTGTGTTTTGTTTGATTTTCCTGTCTGACGGTATGGGCAGCTATGTTGAAGACAACAAGAGGCATTATGGCAACCACTGTTGATCTCCTATTTTCTTGTTTTGAAGTCCTGTATCACTTATACTGTTTTGTTTTGATTGGATTTATTCCATTTTATTTTGCTTGGTTTTACTTTCTTTAAAATAAAAAAAAAAAATTTAACTCATTAAACAGACAAACAAACAAAAAACCTGCCCAGGTAGGGGTCAGAGAGGGAACAGAAACTGCTGGCAAGGAAGGATAACAAAACCATTCTATCCTCAATATTTTAAAACAAATCATAATGATGCTTGTAACAAAGACTGAAATTCATTTCATCCCACACATTAATTAGCTGTATTCGAATCACTTACAAAACTACCTCCCACTTTTTAAATCAGAAACGGTCAACACGTCTATTAGAGTAAGAATTCTTGATGGGGAAGCCTACCCCAAGCCCGAGTGAGGCGCGGCCCTCGAGGCAGCGGCGGGGAGAGGGCGCCCTCCTCTCCCACTGCAGCTCCAGGCCCTCTCCTGCACTCCGCCCGTGACTCTCTCCACCATCCGGAGCTCCCTGGAGACCTCGGCACCCGGAGGACATCTGCAGAGAGAACTCAGGGCCCAGCTTCCCAATCCTGAGACGGCCGCAGAACCTGACCTCTGGGCATCAGCTGCCCAGGGCCCTGACACAGCCAGCGAGGTCCGCAGGCAGACTGCTTGCCTCCTAGCACTGCTCTGCTATGAAGCGAGCTCCGAACTTGATGCCTTTTACTAAAATTTTCCATTCTGTTCTCTCCATTTGCTGCACCCCACTGTGACTCCCCTTCCCACTGCCATGCTAAATACCCTGCAGTTTAAAATCCTCTATTATTTCATAAAACGGGACTGCTTGAGCTGATAAGCTAAACTGGATGGTGAGTGCATCAGAGTGTCGTGTACTACGCCAGTTACGTTTTTATGTTTTCATTTTCCATTCTAAAAAAGATTTTTTTTAAACCCCTGGATCTTTCTCAGCGCCCAAGCTGTTTTCTCTTGATAAAATCCTGTAGGCCGTAGAGGTCAACACTTACAATCTTCCCAAAGCGACTTCTCCAGTCCCCTCCAAGTCTGGACTGGGTAACATTCCTATAACTGCTACTGAAGCCTGTACACTCCGGTCAAATAATGTCGGAAGAACATTTTAGCTGTAGATGTCTTTGTTCACATGGAGTCTCACATGGATGTGAAACAAGTCAGAGACATAAACAAGAAGCCGCTCTTCTCTTGCTGGGCCCTTCGTGGGGCTGGCAGCCTGACTCGGGATCAGTACCTGGGCCAGCTCCAAGCCCACTGGGACCCTGCAGGGCACCACCGCCAAGAGGCAGTGCCACTGAGGAGCTGGAGAACACCACGGGATGCGCTGCTGGGCTGTCGGTCCGAGAGGGTGGGGACAGTATCTTCTCATTATCACCACGGCCAGCACCACAGGAGACACACGACAAACTCAAGGAACTGAAGGATGAGTCAAAGACCACCCTCTGATAAAATCCTGTGGACTTTTTCCTGTGTTCCATTCCACTTGTTTGTACCACACAAAATATGCTCTTATTTTTAATACAGTGCTTTCCCTGGCTTTTAAGATACCATTTGTAATCACCCATTTCAGCTGCCAGCTGGACTCAGGTAAGGGGCACCGAGGTAGACATTGAAGCATGACTTCTGCATGTCTGGGAGGAGGCTGGCATGTGGCACACTATCATGTTGGTTCTGCTTCTCTGGCTAATGCATCACTCTTTCCTGGTCCTCCACCCTCTCGTCCAGCCTTTCAGCCTTGGTCTTCCTTTGCAACCTGCTTCCTCTGCTCTTCCATTGCATGATCCTGCTCTCAAGGCTTCTGTCCACCGCATTCTGCTTTTCTCCTTCATTCAGTTTCCCTAAACAACCGACCTATTCCAAGGGCTTTGGTTTCCAGCTATTTGCCATTGACCCAAATGTACAGTGCCTCCTCAGTGCACTTCAGAAGCACACATCCAGCCTTTCCTGGACTCCAACATTGTCTTGAACTCTAAAATAGATCTGTAAGATTCCTGTCGTGTTTTGTTTTGTTTCGTCTTGTGCCTTTTTGAGACAGGGTTTTGTTATGCAGTTCAGGCTGGACTTGAGCTCACTTTGTAGATCAGGCTGGTCTTGAACTCACAATGATCCTCCTGCCTCAGCCTCCTGAGTGCTGGGATTACAGGTGTGCATCACCACGCCCAGCTAGATCCATGTCCTCTTGCTGCATTCCTCTTAGAAAACAGTACCAACATCTACTTGGCTGTCAATGTGTAGCTCATCACTCAGTCCTTACAAAACACCTTTGGCAAGAAACTAAAATACAGATCCAGAATGTTTTGTCACTTAGACCCTTAGCACTGCCTTGGATCTAGTTTGGGGTTCCAGCAGGCACAGTAGTACTTAGAAAATAAGAAGGATTTTATTGCTAAGATAAGAGATCATAAGAGAAGACATAAATGAATTAACAGTTTTTGAAAATTTTAGATTCTAGACCCCCCTGTATGGAAAAGTCAGCTCCTTGTGTGGAAAAATTATTACAATAAGCAAAAACAGTAGGTATTTGAAAAGCGTGCTCAAGATAGTAACTAGACATATACACAGTAAGGAGAAATAAAAAGGTATGTTCTCTGTTTCCTCAGTAAAGTATGTGTTAGATAACAGTCTAAGGTTTGTTTTGGTGACTGTCTTGGTTACTTTTCTCTCATGGTTGAGACAAAATACCTGACCCCCAAAATGAAGGAAGGAAAGGTTTATTTAGACTACAGTTTGTAGAGGTTTCAGTCCATACTCCGCTGGCTCCAAGGCAGGGTGGCATGGCAGAGGGGCAGCCCTTCATGGTGGCCATGAGCAACAAGAGGGAAAGGGGCAGAAAAGGAAAGATCGTGCCTCCTTCCCTCCCTTTTACTGTATTTGGCTCCACCCCTTGGCGGGTACAGCACTCACACTACCAATCCCAGCGCTAGACAGAGAACCAATTACAAGTGCTAGATTCAGCTGCCTCCAGGACCATGTGAGGCTTAGGGGGCCATCCAAACACAAACCGTAACAGTGGCAAATATTTTTATATGGAAAAATTTTTAATTCTTCTATCTTGTCTTAAAAACTAGCTGATCCATTGGGTCTACCAGAAAAAATACCCTTTTGCTTCATTTGAGGCCTTTTCATTACAAAGCAGAAGGAAAAATCTTGCTCAAGGCTGACTCTGATATGGTTGGTTTCCTAAAACATCCTTTGCACAGAGCAGAAACAAGACCACAGAGTTTGGTAAAGCAATTCCCCCAAAGGCCAAATCCTACATTTATGCATAGAACATATGAGCTTGCTTAACGCAAAAGCAAGCTGCATGGTGCACCATGTCAAACAGTGAGTGACACCATCGCTCCCAGGCCAGCTTCCATGACAGAGTCTTTTACCAGGATCTGAAAGATTGGGAGACACTGGGCATGGACTGGACATGGGCTGGAGGTATTCTAGACAGAGAAAAGGGCAGAGGAAACCAAAGGTAGAATTAAAAGTAAGGTGAGATTCAACCTGACACCTCAAACAGAACTAAGTTCATCTTAAATCAGTAAACACAAGTGTGAGAGAGATTCTTCCATGTTCTAGGGCTTAGCTGGCAGCCACTGTCTCCATTATGCTCAGGACCTAGAAAGACCTGGAGTCACTCTCAACAACCCCATGGCTGAGGGAGACTCAGAAGTGACCTTCAGGGCAACCAAAGCCCACATGCACAGCAGCCCGCACAGCCTCACAGAACGCTCTGGAATGTGAAAGCATTCTGTGTCCATGCTGTCTAGCACAGCACTGGAAGGTGGCTGGTACGAATGAACTTAAGTGTTATCTCACTATAATTAATTATAGATAAATAGTTACACATCACTAGCGTTACCTGTAACAGACAGTATAAACACATATCCTCAGCCAAAGCAACAATTCTCACTCGTGTCTTCTATGAAGGGACAGTGATACCACACATGAGAACCTTACCAACGTCTCCGTAACAACCTTGACAATGCAGCTCAAAAAATTACAGACAAGCAAGGTACAGTTTGTTGAAAACAACTCTATATAAAGAATATAGGATGCTGAAATCCACTTTGATCTCTAATAAATTTAGAAGCCAGCAAAGTAGGTTCCACATGGCTTCAAAATAATGCTTCATAAATAACATTTGTCTCCCCAAGTCTTGTTGAAAATTCAAATCATCTTGCACAGCAAAATACAAGCAAATGAATTCAATGTCCTTTTGTGGAAAACAAGCAATTTAAATCCCACGCAAGAGATTCATTCTCTATCCTGCCTACTTTGCCTTTATACCTACGAGGAAAAATATATATATATATATATATATCACCAAAATAATCAAATGACAGCAGGACTGATGCTGTTCTCACCCAGTGTTTTCTTTCTAATCAAACTGCTGGCTGTAATAGGAACTGAAAATAGGCTAAGGATTCAGCTCAGTGGCACAGGGCCTGCCTGGCAAGCATGAGGTCCTGAGTTCAATTCCTGGTACACAAAAAGAAAAAAGAAAGTAAAAATAACCCATAAGCCAGGAAAGAAAATTGCTAAGCAAAGTATACAATATCGACTTAGCATAATTATCATTAAAATAATAATTATGACTTATACAGAAACATAAGCAATTATTTATGATATACTAAATGAAAAGAATCAAAATGGTATATAACCTAACTTAAAACTGTATCAATTATTATATGTATATGAGATGGACAAAAAGATTCTAGACCTTACTGTGCTACAGCTGTAGTTTACTGCTAAATTGCAACACAATTCAAAGATATTCCACAGGAGAAACCACAGAAAAGATAAATTCCCCTAGAAAATCTGAAGAACTTGGACTACATTTTTAAAAGCAAAAATGGTAAGGTCAGGATTCCCCCAAGCCAGTGAATAAATGTGAAGCCAGCAAAATTTTCTCACTACAGCCTAAAAATGTAACCTGTGGCATTCTCTAAAAAATGGTAAGAACTACCAGATTTCAAAAGCTACACAGACGTTAGGAAGCAAATGGAGAAAATTGACATTATTGTATGGGTTGGAAAAGATGAGAGTAATGTGTGTCCCTTATTTGAGGCACATCTCAGCGAAATCTTCTTGCCAAATGTGTGAAATCTGTACAAGGGAAAAATGAAGAAAGAAAATACACTCATGAAACTGTGGATCTTACTGAAGGAGGAAAGAAATTTAAGAGAAGAAAGTGCTGAAATACCTATGATGTTGACTCTTCCTGGCGCTCGCACGTAAAACTTGGGGATGGAGCCAAATTTAGACTTAAACATCTCCTTCAGCTTCAGCAACCTGGAAACAAAAGCAGAGTGTTCAGAGTGTGTCTCAGAAAACCATGAAGGGTCTGGGTGTGTGGTCCAGTGATAAGGGCCTTGCTCACCATGCAGAAGGCCCTAGGTTCGGTCCTCAGCACTTGGACAGAAAGGAAGCACAGAGGGAGGGAAGGAGGGAGGGAGGGAGAGAAGGAAGAAAGCAAGCCCTTAAGACAGATGCTCTCTCCCTCTGTCTGTCTGTCTGTCTGTCTCTCCATATAACTGCCACCACTAACTATTCCAAAATAAGAAAACAATCAAATTCTTCCAATGACAATTACCTCAAAAACCTCAGGACAAGCTGTATTGTTAGCTCCTAAAACCCTCAATAGCACAACTAAGCCCCCTAAAAAATGAAAAATTTAAGACCGATGCACCTGACAGAAAAATCTATTTTCTTCAATTATAAAGAATGCATCACTCCCAGCACTCGGGAGGCTGAGGCAGGGGGCTCGTTGCAAGTTCAAGACCAGCCTGGGCTACAAAGTGAGCCCAAGGCCAGCCTGAACCACATAGTGAGACCCTGTCTCAAAAAAAAAAAAAGCATCCCTGTATAATTTTTTAGTAGAGGATACGACAGGAATGAATGAAGACCCTCCCATAGGAACTGTGACCTCATCTTAGCTCATCACATCTGCGAGGGTGCTAATTGGAGTGCAGCCACAGGAAGGCTCCAGGTGGATGTGAACTGGGGGGAGCGGGGTCTCTAGCATTCAAACCCACACAAGAAGTCAAAAGAAACTAGGCTGGGTATCAGGAGACCACAGCGGTAATTCTACTGGGGACCCTAATTCAACGCCAAAATTCAGCAAATCAGTTTCTCTTGGCCTATGTTTCCTAAAATTCCAGAAATTGAGTTAGATATTCTGCTTACATCCCTTTCAGGTCCAAACTTCTAACAATAGATGCAATAATTTAATACTATCGAATCATCTCAGGACAGCTCTGCGACTCCCACTGCTTAGATTGTGGGACTACAATACCCCCGCGTGGTATAATGTCTGAGCAACAATACCAAGACAGTATGCATTTGTTAAAGCCAACCATAGTCAGGGGGTAAGTAATTAACTGGTCTTAGGGAGTAATTAGTTGTACGAAATGGAACCACACACAAAAAAAGAGTTCAAGATTTATTCTAATGATAAAATGTACTATAATGATAAAAGATACGTTGGATCTGGTCCAAAATCACTCATACCGGCCTGCTGGAAATCAGGCCACCAGCAACAATGCTGCTTATGTTGGCATTTCTGCCTGTCCAGTTTGCTACTGCATTCTCTTGTCCCTCCAAAAGGACAAGAGCTCTTTGCATGCTACCTGCCTGTGACCTTCTGGGGTTCTGCTTCTCCGTACCCTCAGTTTCGTGAGCCTATGACTGGACCATACAAGACACTGTCTCATGCTACCATGTTACACAGCTCTGGACCGTTTAGTTCAAATCGTCAGAAGGTATAAAATGTTTGACTGAGTTTAGGTCTGATACCCTTCCTGGCGCAGTCACGTGTGGACAAGAGGGTACAGTCATTTGGTACGAATAGTGTCACTTGTAGTTACATGTATGATCACTGGAAGCCACTGCTCCAGTCCAGGGTATAAAAGACAACACAAGGTCTCAGCAGGAGACAGTAACTGCTATCTCTAACACATCACTCAAGAAACATTTCCTGGACTACCAGGTAGATGCAGGCAATAGCAGCTGGCCATGTCTGAGTCTCCGGTTACAAACAGAAAATAAGAAATGTTACATTGCCTATAAGGAGAAAAAAGAGAGACCAAAGTGAGCTACTGGAACAAGAACTTGAGTTAAAGAGAAGAGATCCAGGCCCGGAGTGGTGGCTCACGCCTGTAATCCCAGCACTTGGGAGGCTGAGGTAGGAGGATCGTTGTGAATTCGAGACCAGCCTGGGCTACAAAGTGAGCTCAAGGCCAGCCTGAATTGCATAGAGAGACCCTGTCTCAAAAAGACAAAAAAAAAAAGAGATTGAGCAACACAAAGAATAATCTAATACCACCACCAGAAAGAAAAATCTGGTACTTAAACATGAAGCTGGGTGTGGTGGTGCACACCTAATCCCAGCTCTAGGGAGACTGAGGCAGTTCAAGGCCAGCCTGCACTACATGAGTCCTTGCCTCAAAAATCAAAATTAAAAACAAAGAAAGAAAATGGGAGGTGGAAAGAATAAAAAGATGAAAAGCAGAATAAGCTTAATGGTTGCTAAATAGGCAATATGTAAAAGGTAAAGAATAAATTAAAAACTGACAAAGCAGTAATGTGTTGTAAAGATATGGGCACATACATATATGTAAGTATGTTATTAGAAAGAAAGAAAGAAAGAAAGAAAGAAAGAAAGAAAGAAAGAAAGAAAGAGAGAGAAAAAGAGAGAAAGAAAGAGAGAGAGAGAGAAAGAGAGGGAGAGAGAGAGAAAGAGAGAAAGAGAGAGAGAAAGAGAGAAAGAGAGAGAGAAAGAAAGAAAGAAAGAAAGAAAGAAAGAAAGAAAGAAAGAAAGAAAGAAAGACTCATAGAAGGCCAGGACCTGTGCACTCAGACACAACTGGGCTTAATTAAATCTCTTTTCTATGTATGATGAAATCAGACTGAAAGGATTTTGCCCTAGAGTAAGTTACGCGATACTGCAGCAGTGGAGGCGGGTCAAGGATGTTTACCTTGAGACCACTCCCTCCTTCCCATATGACAATTTCCTTTTTCCTTTCCCAGTGGCGGAGAAAGGTCCCATCGGCTCCTTGAGTGTCATCTCTGCCCACCCTAGGCGCCAGCCCAGTCAGGAATCCCATGCCCCATGGTCTACTCAGAGAAATGCCAGGCGTCTATAGTCATGGAGTTCTCTCCACGTCCTCAGAATAAAGGCTACTTTTTATTTTATATTTTCTCTCTTATTGCACTGAAAACCTAACACAGGCAAGAGAAAGAAACAAAAGGAATATTTATAGGAAAGGAAGAAGTCACATTATCATTATTTGCAGATGACATGATCAACTATGGAGAATTTTAAAGAATTAGAATAGTTTCCTAGAATTAATAACCAAATTCAGTAGTACAGTAGAATACAAAATCAACACAAAAAAACCAAAGGTATTCCTGTATCCCAATAATAAACTCACCAAGAAAGAAATCAGGGAAATATTCAAGCGTGAGGTTGTGAGTTTGATCCCCAGTACAAAAAAAGAAATTAGGGAAACAACACTTTTCAGAATAGACCAAGAAAAATTCAATACTTAGGAGTTAACCTAACCAAAGAAGTGATAGGGTTCTGAGAAAAGACCATTGATGAGGACATCGGGAAGCTGAAAGATCCCTTGTTCATGTGTAATCAGAACTAATATAGTCAGCACAACCAGACTTCCAAGACTAATACCCACATTTTATGCAATCCAAATCAACATATCAATAGTATCCATCACAAAACTAAAAAAAAAAAAATCCTAAAGTTCATGTGGAACCAGAAAAGACCTAAAATGGCAAAAGCAAGCCCAGGCAACAAGCGCAAGGCATGAGGCGCTACAATACTGGACTTCAGGTCATGCTAAAAAACTACAAAGATGAGCCGGGCGTGGTGGCTCACGCCTGTAATCCCAGCACTCGGGAGGCTGAGGCAGGAAGACTGCTGCAAGCTCAAGGCAAGCCTGGGCCATATAATAAAGACCTATCCAGGAGAGGAAAACAAAAAAGGCGTGATAATGCATGGGCAAAATAAATACATGAATGAACGAATGAATGAATGAATGCAAACATGTGCCATAAAGGATAAACTTAAATCATCTGTAGAAAAATGGATACACCCACAACTATTTTGAATGAAATAAATCAAGACACATGAGATTAAACATTGCATAGTTTCTATTGTATGAAAACCCAAATATAAATAAAGAACAATAACAAAGAAAAAAAGAGGAAAAGAAAAAAAGTGTCCTAGAAGAGTTCTTGGTTTATTAATCAAAACATTGTGATTTTATTTCTGTGTCATAAGATGTTTGCAGCATTTGGCAGCTTTTTAAAAGTATATAAACTCCAGACGTCACTAACCGGGCTTCTCTGTCTGGTCCTGGTAGCACACACCTATAAACCCACCGCTCAGGAGGCTGAGGCGGGAGGACCACAGCTAGTCCAGGGCCAGCCTGGGCTAACTAGTGAGTTCAAGGTCCACCTGAACTACAAGGTGAAACCCTATCTCCAAAAACAAACAAAAAAGACTTTGTGTTTTTGTCAAGTAAATAAACCTTTGCATGTGAAAAACAAAAATAAACACATCTCTGATTAAAAAAAACATCATGAATAATAATATTCATTCCAAAATTGTTTCCAATTGTAAAATACTAGAAACAACCTAAATACTCTAACATAGGAAGGCATTTTATAGAAATTATGGCCTATTATAAGACACAAGGATGAAACCACAACAAAGAATATAGTTTCTAGAAATCCCTATCAAGTGAGTTCCAGAATATTCTGTGAAAAGAAAACGGTGAAGTACTTTATCTGCTGAGATGGCCTGGAATGGTTATCCCAGTGGCCAAGAGTATGACCAGGCCACAGATCTCCAAACCAGGGACCCTCAAATAGCCAGGCGTGGCGCTGGGGCAGGAGGAGAGGCCTACTTCATAAACCTGGGCAGTTGCGCTGGGCCGCACGAGTCAGAAGGACATGGGCCCCACCAGAGGACATTCCCATCCCCCAAATACTGGACAGCTGAGCACCAGTCATAGTAAGAGTAACAGATTACAAACCAGTGAATAAAAGTGATATCTGAGTCCATACTGGTGTAAGTAAATGGAAGGAAGAAAAAGTTCTCCTTTATAGTAAACATAAAAGGTACTAGAAGCCAGGCAGAGTGGCACACACCTGTAACCCCAGCACTCGGGAGGCTGAGGCAGGAGGATCATTGCAAGTTTGAGACCAGCCCGGGCTATGAAGTGAGCTTAAGGCCTGCCTGACCTGCATAGCATCCCAAAAAGACAAAAAAATTTAAAAAGTAAAAGGTACTGGAAAATCCCATATGAGTAACCAGCACACTAATATCTCCTTCAAGCAAAACTCACCAGGGGATGCGAAAACCAGCAATATCCTTACAGCGATTTTTAGCCGCAGTGGTGTGGCTCAAATCCAGGGCCTCGCACACTGGCAAGCATTCTACCACTGAGCCCCGCCAAAGCCCTAAAAGATATTCAATGACGGAAAGGAAAATATGAATTTTACAAGGGAAAAACCAGGCAAACACCTCCTGTATTGAGCAGTCCAGCTCACCAGCACTGCTAATGGGCAAATAGATGGGGCGAATAGATACCGTGTGCCTCTTAATATGAGGTATTGAGAACATAAAATCACTCTGTAGTAATCCTACCCAAACTGCATCGACTGAGTGTGATCATGAAGAAGCAGACAAACTTTCTTAAAGGAGAAATTGTTAAAAGTACAGTCATGACTCATACAGATAGACGAGCTGGGTGTGGTGGCTCACGCCTGTAATCCCAGCACTCTGGAGGCTGAGGCAGGAGGATCATTGTGAGTTCAAGACCAGCCTGGGTTACAAAGTGAGCTCAAGGCCAGCCTGAATGGCATAGCGAGACCCTGTCTCAAAAAGAAAAAATAAATAAATAGAAAAGAAAATGAACTTATGCTAAAGGTTTTATCGCAGTAGTAACAGAACAAGATGTGATGACCAATTAGATAGAGAATCCAAAGCATTACCCATAGGCAGTCAAATGGAATAGCTGACGCACACTTAAAAATAGTACTAAAGGCCAGGCATGGTGATGCACATCTGTAATCCCACCACTCAGGAGGCTGAGACAGGAGGATTGCTGTGAGTTTGAGGTCAGCCTGGGCTACATAGTGAGTTCAAACCAGACTGAACTGGACAGCAAGATCCTGGCTCAAAAAAAAAAGAGAGAAAAGAAAAGAAAAATAGATAATAAAAACTGGAAAACTTGTTATTACCCAGGTAGTAACAATAAATTTGCCTTCTGCCTGAATGTCCTAGGGACAAGAATCATTTGCACGGCTACTGGCCGTGCACAATAAAGGTCTCAAAGCCAACACAGAAATTAGAAAACCTGCAAAAGTATTCAAGACAGCATCTGTTTTTTTCTTTGGAAATAATTGATAATCTTTAAATTTATTTCCAAGTTTTTTACAACTTTTCCCTATAACCCACACTGAGAAATATTCCATAAAATAACTGGCCATGAGACACACAGACAGAAAGAAGCCTTCTGCAGTTACAAAACGGATCACAGAGACAACTCACCGCAGCACGCGGGACCAAGCACATGGCTACGGTAAACCCCAGTTTCCTGGCTTCCAGAGGGAGCTGCCTCTGAGGGTTAAACCACACTGCACTGCTGACATTTAAATTGTCTGGAACTTGAATCTTTACTAATTTACTTTTGTAAGCACTGCAAACATGGGGAAATGCTAACATCGTGATTAGAATGAGTCTCTTAAAATGTGATTTAATGCGAGGATTTTAAATCACTAAATTTGTGTCACTTCCCAGGCTACCTTGGGGATGTTTCTGGCTCAGGCCTTGGTACAAACACTCCGTGTATACACAAGCCTATCTTTGAAATTCAAATGTGCAGAGCTATAAAAGGGAACAGGGAAAGACTTTCTCTTCCAGAAAGCATTGAGGTGCACAGTGGTTTTCTAAACTCCATAACTGATCCTCTGACAATGAAAGGCTGAGGCCATAATTGGCCAAGGAGCTGTACTTGTCCCTCTGGGCTAACCATCCACGGGACTCTGCCTTAATGCAGTTCCTGTAATGGTGACAAGGAGGATGGGGCATTTCTGCATGGATGAGTGAGTCCCTGAAAAAAAATCATACCTTTTTTTTTTTTTTTTTTTGGCCTTTTTTGAGACAGGCTTTCACTATGCAGTTCAAGCTGGTCTTAAGCTCACTTTGTAGCCCAGGCTGGTCTTGAAATTGCTAGATCCTCCTGTCTCAGCCTCCCAAATGCTAGGAATATAGGCATGCACCACCGTACCCTGCAAGACCATACCTTTAAAAGGGGAAACTGGCCGGGTGTGGAGGTGCATGCCTGTAATCCCAGCACTAGGGAGGCTGAGGCAAAAGGAAATTTGCAAATTCAAGACCAGCCTGAACTATAAAGTGAGCTCAAAGCCAGCCTGAACTGCGCAGTGAGGCCCTGTCTCAAAAAGACTAAATAAATAAATAAACAAATAGGGAAATTGGCCTCAGAATCACAGCATGAACTGTTAAGTTGGAGCTCTGAAGGCTGACATTGTTTGTTTTTAAGAGTATTTATTCAAAACGTCCAGAATGACCAACTCTAGAGAGACAGGAAATACATTAACAGTTGTTCAGGGGTGATAACTGGAGAATGCCAGTTCTTTCAGAGCGCAAGAAATGGTCCAAATTGGATTATAGAGACGGCTGTGTGACTCCCAGAAAGCTAACAGTCTGCTGTGACAGACAGTAACCAGCACTGAGGGCATCTCACAACGGTCAGTGTGTCACCGGAGGACCTTGGTCCTTTTCCGAATCTCTAACCTCCCTTCACGTCTCTCGTCGGGTCTTTCAGGGTGTCTGTGGGAAACCATCAAGGGAAGAGAGAGCTCTAAGTTCCTTCTTGTTCCAGCCCAGAGATTTGGGGAATTTGGCAGAAGACAGACAGGAAAAGCCACAGTCATATAGGATGGGAACTTTTCTGCCCTTGGGCTTCCAGATGTCCCTCCGTCCCAGAGCAGCTGAGAAATCTGTGTGAGGCCGGGCTAGTGACGGATTCAGCTGAGGTTCTCCCTCTTGGGCCACAGTTCGCTTCCTTTTCAGGGGCAGCCTTAGTTCCCACGGCCCTGAACCAGCACACACTTTCCTTTTCCTAGAGCCCATTACCCCTCCGCCAAAGCACCCTATGCACTCTTCTCTCTCATAAGTGGAGGAGCTAAGGTGGCTTCTTAAGTCTCTTAAAAACGAAGTTCTTGGGTGCAGCCTCCGCACACAGAGCCAGGGTGGTGCTTCCTAGCCTTGGGGCTCGGAAAGGCTTCTTCCTCCCCCTGTCGCCTTGGGGACGGAATTGGCCTTGGCTTCCAGGCCTACCTGGCTGCCTTCCCTCTACTTCTGCCAGCTTTTCTACCCCACCTTGAGCCCTTTTGGACTTGAGGATCTTACTTTTAAACTTCCTAGCTCTTCATGTTTTTTCTCTTGATCAGTTTTATTTGTTTTGTGTTGGGGAGGAGGGGTATCTTTTTTCTTTTTCTTCTTTTTTCTTTTTCTTCTTTTTTCTTCTAAGAAAGCATTTGCCTTTTTTTCCCTTTCTTCCCCTACATGACAATCGTGGTAACAGAATGCGACTGCTGATTTACCAATGTATTTAATATAAGTAAAAAGGGGGGAAAAAGCAAAAAAAAAAAAAAAAAAAAGAGAGAGAGAAAGGTAACAATCACTTCAACGCAAACTGTAAGTGGGTGGATTATGCGGTGTGTGAAAATCAATAAAGCTGTTATGAAACATAATAATCCAAAAATTTACAATTAATTTCAAAGAAAAGAAAGCGATACCACAACAAGGCGCGCCAAGCTAGCTACAGTGGTGGGACTGGAAGTCCTACGGCTCGGGAACAAGCAACGCGCGGGAAAGAAAATATTAGCACTTCTATTTCTATTTGATTTTCATATAAAAAGAGGAAAAGAAACTATCTTACCGAAATGTGTGATGTGGCTGATTCTGCATTCTGAGGAAGGAGCAAGAGTGCTTTGTCCAGTACCAGGGCAATAGCACTACACAGGACAGCGGAGACGTGTAAGCACAAGTCAGAGGCTCCCTGCAGCAGTCTAAGGCTGCCAACACTTAATTATGTTTCTCTCTAGTAACTAAAGACACACTGGGCCGAAGGTTTCGCTCAGCGGCCGAAGTGCCTGCTTGGCAAATGCGATGTTGTAAGTTGGATCCCCGGGACCAAAAAAATAAATAAATAGATAAATAAAACACACACACTGTTGGCTTAAGCCCACAGAAGGCTTTCAAGCGGAAGTGTAACACTGCCAATTGATACATAATGGTAATCAATCAGGAAGTAGAAAGGCATAGAAACTCCATGCCAAGCAAAAAGAAAAGACTTTAAAACAAGGAAGCGGGAGAGACCCAAGCTCCTGGGCTAACGTGGCAAGTGAAGAACCACACTTAGCCCGATAAATGTGCACAAAGAATTTTTAGAGTGGCTGCAATTTTTACCAATCCTCCACTCCCCATGGCTGAGTTATCCAGCAGTTATTCTGCAGCTGGGTGTCAGCAGCAGACTAATTCCCTGGGTGACAGTGTAGAGCTTCCTGCATTATTTTAAAGCTGCAGAAGCCAAAGAAGTGTTTCCTTCCTGTGACTATTTAGGAGACTTTCAAAAGCAGTGCAAACTGCACCAAGACACCGAGGCGCTCCAGGCTGGCTTGGCGCGTGTCCTGAAGCCGGCTGCAGAGAACGCACAGGCTGCAGGCCGAGGCAGCGCAGACCCGAGGGGCGGGCAGGGTCCCGGACTCGGGCCTTGGAGGCGCGCGGGTCCACCTGCACCCCGGGAAGCGCCCCAAGCCGCCGGCCCAGCAGGGAGGTCCCCACGCGTGCCGCCTGCGGTCCCCACCTGGGATGTTCCGCCACCCGGACCAGACGCGTGGCCGGGCCCTCCGCTGCCATCGCGGCCCGGATCCTCCCTCCTGCGCTGGCGGGACGCGCCCGGCTCCGGGAGATCACGGCGTGCCTCTTCCGGCTACAGCCACTCTGTCCTGCGGAAATCCTGCAGCCCGGCCCGCCGAGCAGGCCGCTAGCCGCCCCGCCCCGGCCTCCTCCGGCTGCACCTGGGCCGAGTCCCGCCCCCGGAGCCCGCACCGGGTCTGGGGCCTGGGACGCAAGGACGCTGGCTTTCCGCCCCAGGAGATGCGGCTGCGGCCTCTGCCACACCTGGGTCATCTGAGCTGCCTCAGGCCGCCCTGTGTTTGTTTGTTGGGGGAGCTTGAGGGGTTTAGGGAATCCAGCCAGGGCCTTGTGCTCTGCCCCCCACCCCAGCCAGGTCCCCAGCTACCCCTGGGGGTAGCATTTTTTTTTTAAATTAGGCTTTAGTTTCGGGTTTTTTTTGTTTTTTTTTTTCCCCTTTAATGTCTAGCAGCTACTCTCAAAACTACACTGAAATGTTCAGCTCTGGCTTCTTCTCCTGTAGATTATTTCCCACACAGCACGAAATGGACCCAGCCTAGATGTAAACATACCTGCATTTATTGCTAGCACCTAGGGATGGGCGGGTCTTCCTGCCACAGGACTAGCCAAGAAGGAAACCTTGGCTTTCCCCCTGCAGGCGGCCTAGCATCGGGTCAGCCAACCCTTCCTCTTCCTTGTCACCTGAGAAATCCCAGATGTCCTGTCACCCCCCACCACAGCACCCTGATGGTCAGGGGACTGTTCTCTGTTCTCAAATTTATCAGCACTGCCTGTGTAGTTCATTCCTCATGTGCTCACTGTTGGTCTTACCGC
Source organism: Hydrochoerus hydrochaeris (assembly GCA_004027455.1). NCBI lineage: Eukaryota > Metazoa > Chordata > Mammalia > Rodentia > Hydrochaeridae > Hydrochoerus > Hydrochoerus hydrochaeris. The sequence continues at coordinate 44,880 of PVLA01004205.1, read as the reverse complement.
TTCTGTTACCACTGTCACCAGCTGGTGGGCGACCTGTGGGAGGCAGTGTGCATTCCCAGCACCCAGAGCCCAGCCTGGCAGGTTGGTTTGGAGAAACAAGGAAGATAAATAAACGAAATGAATGCAAGGGTCACATTGACCACAGTCACAAAACTCAGATTAAAATTCAGACTTATTAACTCTCAGTCCGGTACACTTCATACCTCAGAATATTAAGATCCAACCCAAGGGAAGACAGCAAGCGAAATGCCTGTGACAGGAGTCTCCAACTGAGGGAATCTGGACCAATCTGCTGTGTCGGTCTGTGTTATGTTGCGATTACATATCTTTGGACGTGTGCTTATCCAGAAAGGAGGGTTCTTTAGTCATGTTGGAGGCAGGTCTGTCTATTTGGCCTCTGGAGGGGTCTCACATGGAAAATGGTATCACATGGGAGGAAAAGGTGTGGAAGAGACCACCAGGCAAGACAGGAAGCCAGGGAGACCAGAGCGAGGGAGTCAGGATCCTCCTTTACTTTTTTTGGTACCAGGGATTGAACTCTTAACCTCATGCTTGCCACTCAGACACTTGTGCCGCTGAGCTATTTCCCCGGCCCCAGATCCTTTTAATACCAACCAATTCTCCTAAGCACAGACCCTAAGATACCAGCATAAATCCCACCGTGATCTAACTAACTTCCACCAGGCCCAACTCTTAAAGTTTCCAATCTATGAGCCTTTGGGAAACACACACAATCTGTGTCTAAATAGAACAAAGCCAAACACACCAGGGTAGTAATGTAACTTAGATTAGATAAGTTGCTGCCTTGCAACTGATCATTCTTTTTAGTGCATATGTCAGGAGATAGGGGTGTCTTACTTTCTCACTGCTGGGACAAAATGTCTGACATCCACAAGTTAAAAGTGCATAGGATTATTTTGGCTCACAGTTTGTAGAGGTTTTAGTTCACAACTGCGTGGTTCCAAGATACAACAGCATGGCAGGGGGATGAATATGGAAACTTTCATAATATTGAGTGAATATCTGATGACCAAACATTGAGTTTGCTAAATGCAAGCTAATGGCAAATCACTAATGTGGATCTCGGATACATTTCCATTGCAGTCTCATCACTGATGAAAATGGGAAGGCACATTATATAGCAAATATTTAAGAATCCTCTTGAAATGCTTGGACCAAAGAAATAGAATAAGGTGGAGCTGGAATTAAAACTCCTAACCCGAAGGTCATGCTGCTTCTGAATGTGTGCTCTTCTACAAGACCTCAGCAGAGCATGCCTAAAAATAAATCACAGAAACAATAAGTAATTCTTGTCCCAGAATTGAAATGTATGCATTATAATTTTCATAAAGTTTTGCTCTTAAAATAAGCTACTTTTGAACTACTAGAGAACACTAAACATAAAACAAAACAAAACAAACACTAACATTACTAGCCAGGCACGGTGGCACATGCCTGAAATCCCAGCACTGGAGAGACTGAGGTAAGAGGATTTCCATGAGTTTGAGGCCAGCCAGGGCTATATCAGTGAGTTCAGGACCAGCCTGAACGCAAGACTCTGTCTCAGATTAAATAATTAATTAATTAAATTAAAAAACAAAAAACTAATATTATTGTCTTACTCTATCTTTCTATGACTGGCATTTTGTTAAGTAAACAATTTACATCCCATATTATTATTTCTGTATGGGGTAGAAACACATTTCATTGTCAATTTTAAAAAGGTATTCCTTTGGTTCTTATTAGTGAAATTAACATTTAAATTGCACAGTATGTTATGTTTATGTTCACAAACCTCAAATCTCTCTTTTGTGCAAGTAGGTGTAATTACAATTAGGTTTAGAGTCAAATTATAAACAAATGGGATGTCTATAAACAAATGATAGATTCTTTAAAGCAAACTAATAATCTAACTTGAAATTGTTTTTCTTCCAAGGGTATTCATCTCTCTGCAGGTAAAATATTATATCAAACCAAATACAAACAAAATAAACATCAAAGTGAAACAAATGACAACAAAAATGCTCCCGAATAAAAGCCAGAGTGTCCCAGGCACAAGGACCTGGCTGATAGCTGCCAGGGCTTGGGTCTCACCTTCCCTCACTTGCCAGGGAGGTTTCCTGTGTTCTTCCACCTGCGTCCACCTGGAGGCTACCTGCCTGAGACCCCAGGGAGCCAGATCACTCGCCTGGAACTTACTCCCAGTTTGTGGAGCACGGACATGGGGAAGTAATTATGGGATTTCCCCAACATGATCATTTTTTTCCCAGCACTGGGGACTGAAGCTATAGGACCTCATCTGCAGGTGGCCAAGTAACCTAGCCACGCTGCGTGCCATGCCCCCCCCCCACCGCCCTTTATTTTGTATTTTGAGACAGTGGCTCATTTGTCCAGGCTGATCTCCAACTAGTGATCCTCCTGCCTTATCCTCCCTAATGGCTGAGATTATGAGAAATGCCAACACACACCCAGCAGTAAATAATATACTGCTTTAGTGTCTTCTTTCCCATGGTGCTGCATCCCTTATTACTTTTACGTTTTAAAATCACCTTGGTTTTCTTGCAACAGTCTCACTATATAGGTCAGGCTGACCACGAACTCATAGTAATCCTCCTGCTTCGGCCTCCCACATGCTGGGGTAACAGTTGTACGCTATCACGTCCAGCATATCTGTCTAGTGTGTAGTCATTTACATCAAAAGGTCAAAGTTAAAATTTATGAATCAGAGAAATATACACTGATATAAATATAGCATTGTAATATTTTAAAACTCAATCTGACCTCTATGTGGGGGAGGATATAGGGGCCCCAAATCAAGGGCCCTGCCTGTGTTAGTGATATAGAATGAAACTTCCGACCCACAATGCCCATGAGTTCGTGTTCTCTAAAATCGAAGAATGAATTTTAGGAACCATGGAGGTGAAGAGTAGAATATATTTATTGAGAGAAAGCTTCTGTCTGAAGAAAGACAGAAGGGGGTCCTGAGTGGGTTGCCCAGGACTCTGTCTTTTCCAGGGACTTTTACAGAGTAAAACCATGGATTTAAGGTGGGACATAATTATAGTTAGCCAATAAGATCAATATTCAGGTAAAATGGATTACATTAGGAACAAATGCGGAAGCCAGTCATGTAGAAAGCGGGCATTCTTAGAGAGCAGTGACTCTTCCCTAGGGATTGGAATGGTGACTCTGGACTTCAAGGTGATCCAGACTTAATCCCTAAGGATTACACCTAAGGGTGTGGCTGCATTTGTCTTGCCTTCTGTCTTGAGATCTGGCCCGCAGCAAGAGGTGTGTGTCCCCTCCAAGGTCATCTGATATCTGGTCCACTGTGGCAGCTTCCTACAGGGCCCAGCCCTGTCTGACTGCCTATAATATTTCTAACTGACTCCGCTGCCTGTAACAGTAGGAAAGTACCACTGAGCTAGATCCTCCACCCTAAAACTCCACAGGAAAGGAGCCGAAACTGCAAAGCTGCCTTAACAGACGACCGTAGAGACCGAAACAGGAAAGCCTGGAAGCAGCCCCTGCCTGCCCATGCAGCTGCTGTCACACCGGCACTGGGCGCCTTCACGTGTCTTCTTGCCTATGGCGTCTCAAACCTCCAGCACAACTCAACCCGCAGTCCTGACACCAGTCAGTCCTTGGTGACTTACCTCTTTAATCTTCTGCCCACTTCTTAAGCTGGACCGGCTGTCTTACTGCTGTTAAGGCTTAAGAGTTCTTTACGCTTTTTAAGGAACCTTGGCCTCCTCCAAGGGCAAAGATTCCTCCTCTGCCTTTAGGAGCAGGGTATAGATTTTCCCTAGGGAAGGGGCGTGGGTATGTCCACCTCTCTGCTCTGCGGGGCACAGGGTCAGGGTTCTGACCCGCCCTCGCTGGAGCGCTCTGGCTCTTGCGTGATCTGGTCGCCTCTCCACCAGGCAGCACCCTTTGTTTATAAAGCCCCTAATCACAAGTGCTTTTCTCATCTGACTGCTTTTCAATCGAGTTTTCTCCTGTCCCCTCTGGTTCTGCTTATTTCTCAGAAGCTTCACCCCGTCTTCCTTATCCCTATCTGCTGCCTCAGCTCCCGCCACCCCATCAGGGGCTTGGTTTGCAACCTCATGCCCTGGCCCGGGTTAGTTACTGCTATGGTGCGGCCATGTCGGGTCTAAGATTTATTTTTATGAATTGATCAGAGAATCAACAGTGTTTAACAAAAGTTTCCATACAGAATACCGCATACTTCAGTGTTACAGACTGTTTGGGCTATCTCACTTGTCTTCCTAGAACAAAAAATCCTTGAATTATGTTTGTCCCCTGAGATATCTGGCCAATGCAATCCAAAAAATGGGAAAAAAAAATGGAAAGACAAAACTTGTTTAATAATCAGCTTCCTGCATGAGGAAGCTATCATCTAGTTTGAACATCCTTGGTAATAGAAACAAAGGGAAAAAATAGTTTTAAATCTTCACAATTTATCTGCAATTCAGTCAGCCTACTGTACTGGAAATGTACACTTCTAAGTTTAAATCAAATTGATCTAAGACCTTATCGGATTTGATTCTATTTTTTATTTTAAAAAAAGAAAAACAGAAAAGAGGATAGAAATGATACAGAATTTCAAAAAATAGTAGGAAATTAACACTAATTAATATATTACTATTGTTATCTTAGAAGTGGTGGTTCAGGTTACCAGATTTAGGCACAGGGTTGGGGATTTAGCTCAGCAGCATAAGCACTTGCCTGGCAAGTGCCAGATCATGAGTTCAATACTGGGTACCAAAAAAAAAAAAAAATGATTTAGGTACAAAAATATGATCAAACAAACAATGAAAGTACAAATGATTCTTTTTTTCATTTTTTTTATTTTAAAGAGAATAAAACAAACTAAAACAGAGTAAAGCAAATCAGAACAAAACAATGCAAGCAACACAGTACTTCACAACAAGCCAACAGGACATCAACTGTAGCTACCATAATGTCTCTTTTCTTCGAAATAGTTGAGCATACCTTCACACACAATAATATCAAAATAACAAAATAGTATGAAATCATTCAAAAGAATGAAAGCATTGCAGGACTTCAAAACCAAATAACAGGAAATGAACAATGGCTACTATAATATCTCATTTTCCTCAAAATGTTGTCTATACCATCACACATAATAAAATCAAATAAAACAACAAGATAGAACTAATAAAACAGAACAAAAGTATGGTAGAACTTCAACATAAGATGATAGTAAATCAGCAATGGCTACCATAATGTCTCATTTTTTTCAAAATAGCTGTTCATACCATCACACATAATAAAATCAAACAAAACTGAGTAAAACCAATCAAACAAGTGAATGAAAGCATTATAAGACTTCAAAGCAATATAATAGGAAACCATAATTACCATAATATATCTCATTATTTTTAAAATAGCTACTCCTACCACTTGACAGCATAAAATCTAACAAAACAAGACAGAACAAAGCCAAATCTAACAATATTGTGTAATTTTGCAAGAGTTCAAGACAAGACAATAAGAAATTAACAGTAGTTTCCACCTTTCCCTCTCAGCTGTTTCCTCCTCTTCGCTCTTACATTAACTATTTTGCTTTTGGATCCTATTAACTCCATTTTTTTTTGTACCAGGGATTGAACTCATGACCAAGGGCTTGCCAGGCAGGCTCTCATGCTGCTGAGCTAAGTCCCTGGCCCAACTCCTATTTCTTATGCTAGGGTTCATGCGTATGAGTTCGAACTGTTTCACCCATGAATATGGTCTCCAGTTGCGTCCATTTACCTACAGGAGCCTTGAGATTATTCTACTTTATAACTGGGTAGCTTTCCACTGCATGAAAATACCATATCTTATCCATTCGGTGGTGGATGGGCAAGTGACTCTTGTTTGTTTTGTCACATGGAACAATTGTTTTCTCTACTTTGATTTTCAGTCTATGAATTTCCTTTTCCAGTTAGATGTGTTTCTTGTATACAGTATATCAATGGATCTTGTTTCTTGATCCACTCTCCCTGTGTTTCTTTTTATTGCTGTCCTGAGGCATCTACATTAATGGTTACAACCCGCATAGGTTGGTTTGTCTCTGCCCTGCTGTCCTCCTGTTGTGTTAGCCCTCCTCTTTTCCCCTTCATTCAATTGCCTGTCTTGTTTGGCGATCCTCCTCTGCTGCTGTTCCTGGAACCGTGGTCATCTTTCTCTCTCTCTAGAATATCCTTTAGCACTCTCTGTAGGGTTGGTTTGGTAGTCATGAATTCCTTTAGTTGTTCTTTATCATGGAAATATCTTACTTTTTCATCAGTTTTGAAAGGTAGTTTTGCAGGGTATATCAATCTGGGTTGGAAGTTGTTTTCTTTCAGGGTTTGAAACACTTCAATCTCTTCTTGACTTGATGGTTTGTGTTGATAAGTCTGCTGTGATTCTGATTGGTTTTCCTTTATAGGTGATCTATTTTCTCTAACAGCTGTTTTCTGTTCTTGTGATGAATTTCTGGGATCTTGGTTATTTTATGTCTGGGTGTAGATTTACTTTGGTTATGGCTAGTTGGAGTCCTATATGCCTCATTTATCTGCATGTCAGTCCATTTCCCATGTTTGGGAAGTTTTCTTCTATTATTTCTGTGAATATCCTTTGAATTTCATTTGTGTTGACTCCTGCTTCTTCACTGACACCTATCACTCTTAAATTTTGCTTCTTTGCATCATCTTGCAGCCATTGAGTTATTTCCTGATTCTGTGTTATTTTTAAGAGATCTTCCATTTTATGATCACTAAGGGCAATCTTACTTTCAAGGTTTGAAAGTCTATCTTCAGTATCTTTCAAGTGGTCTTGTCAGCTTTCCATTGAATTTTTAACTTCCTGGATCTCTCTTTGAATCTGTTGCATGCATTGTAATTCCTTTCTACAATGTTTCCATCATTTTCCTATGCTCCTCTTTTTCATCTGTCTTCTTTAGACCTGCTGAACAATTCTTTCAGCATGTTTGTGATTTCTTCTTTTACCTGAGACATTATTTCTGATTTGACTGCTTTTACAATCTCATGAAGTTGTTTCCTTATTTCAGTTGCCACCCTCTCAGAGATTTCAGGTGTGTGCCTTCCGTTTTCTTCCCTGACTGTATCTCCCAGACTTATTCCGTGTGGGCTAGAGGTCTGAGTTTGCCTTTTGCTCCTTGGTCTTGATATTCTCCTGGGTTCCTCCCAACAAGCTGGTTGTGGGGCCCCAGGCACTTCCCACCTTGGCTGCCCCTAGGCAGTGTAGGGGGATGGCACCTGGATTCCTCTAATTCCAGACTTACAGGGAGGTAGCAAGGTGTGGGGCGGGCTTCCCCAGACCTGTGCAGCTGAACTGTGGCTTTGCGGATGATCAGGGGTACATAGAGGTGGGGCTGCTTCTCTCAGCCTGTGTGTCTACACTGGGACTTTCACGATGGTGGCAGACACACAGAGGTTTGTCTGTCTAATTCTGCTAGTGGGTGACAGCTACCCAAAGGAACCACGGGCCTCCAATGGTGGTCTACAGATGCACAGGACTTACCTGGCTATGTGTCCCTGCTCCTGTTGGCTGCCCACAGAAAGGAGCCTTCTGGTGGTAGCTCCCTGAAAGTGAAGGCAGATCTTCTGGTTCTCTCTGCCCACGCTGGGCACATGGAGGAAAGGGCATTCCAGTGGCAGCGTCCAGCAGGCAGAGGCCAGCACAAACTATACTTTTGGATGAACTAACATATAGGTATACATATATACATATGTATGCATGTATATACAAGATAGATAGCTATACTATTAATTGGATTTAATTTTAATAATGGAGTTTATGCAAAATTCAGAGTTTGTACACAGTTTTTAAAATCTAGTCATTTGTTTACTTAACTACTTTTGCCATAAGAGTCAGAACTGTTTGTTTACATTTATGGCTGTGTTCTCTGTGCTTGGCGTAGAGTTTAAAACATAGTAGCCCAGGGAAACACTTGTAAATGAATGAATGATGACAGAACAATGAATGGAACCTGGAGTGCTAATTCAAGAGGTACAGACAGTTCAAAAACACAAAAATCAGTAACTGAGGAATGTAATGTCAGACAGTCATAAAGATAATAAACGCCCATCAAGCTCAAGATTGTGAGTTTGATCCCGGGCACAAAAACAAAACATAAAGACAACAAACAAGGTTAGATGAATGACTGCAGGGAGGGTTGAGGTGGTTTTCAAAATCTGCAACCTAATGAAGTAAGTATTTTTATGTTACCTTCATGGAGAGGTTCGACACTTGCCTATAGTCACAAAGTGGCTATCCAGGCTCTAATCAGGTCCATTAATTTATTCCCTTATTAAACATCCCTGAGTCCCTGCTCCATACTCAGCCAGAGTGCAAAAGCATAGTGACACGGCCCCTGCCTTGAGGGAGCAGCTCCATGCCGTCTGATTGATCGTGGCAACTGCTTGCTGTCACCAGGTGGAACTGAGATACACTGTACTCTCAATGTATCTGGATTCTGGAGACTCCAAATAAAAAATAAAACATGTGAATATGTTTTGTTATATTTGAAGTGATTTTTTGGACATATTAGGTACAATATATAATTAGCTTCATGTTTCATTTTATTCCTCTTAAAGTGGCTCCTAGAAAATTTCTAGTTACATACTTGGCTTGCATTGTAGATTCAGATTAAGTAGATCTTGCTCAAGATTTTTGTTTTAGACAGGGTCTCACTACACAGATTAAGCTGGCCTTGAACTCACTGTGAGCCCAGACTTGTCTCGAACTCATAATGATCCTCCTGCCTCAGCCTCTCTAGTGCTGGGATTACAGGCATGCACCACTACACCCATTTGGTTCAAGACTTTGTTCTTCTACAAATCTGTGGTTCCTTTCCCCAGTGAGTCTCAAATAAGATGCTGTGTCTCTAGAGGACCCACCTAAGCTGCACCCTGACTCCCTAACCACAGAAATTGTGGAACAGTAAATGTATTGCTTTATGCCTCTAAATTTATGGTAATATTGTCATGCAGCAAGGGATACTAGTTTTTAAGAAATTCTCAAATTATTTTCCTAAGTGTTTTTTGTGTATCTGTTAAAAGTGCAGAAATTTGTACTCAGCACTCAGAAGGCTGAGGCAGGAGGATTACATGAGTTCAAGGCCGTCCTGGCCTACATAGTGAGTTCAAGGCTAGTCTGAACTACATGGTGTGACCCTGACTGAAAGAAAGAAAGAAAGAAAGAAAGAAAGAAAGAAAGAAAGAAAGAAAGAAAGAAAGAAAGAAAGAAAGAAAAAAGAAAGTTGCAGTGATAAATATCCATTATCTTAGTATAGTGATGTTTTCAAAGGTGTATACATGTATCAAAATTCATGAAATTGTCCACTTTAAGTATGTGCACCTTAATGTCCTTTAATATGGCTCACAAATTATATTTCAATAATCTTAATGTTATATTTTAAAATAATTTTTAAAACATCAGATCTACTTTTTTTCTTTTGATACCAGGAATCACACTCAGGACCTTGCATTTGTCAGGTGGGCATTTGTGGCACTGAGCAACATCCCCAGAAGACCTGCTTTCTGCTGAGCACTGTATCACAGCAATGTGCCATTAAGATTTTTTTAGTAATTTACTACTGAATAGTTGACGTACAGACAATGTTTTACTTGCATAAAGTATTGAGAATAGGCAACATAAACAAGGTAACATTGGAATGGGCTGTTATAAACAGAAAAATATTTTGATGTATAGTTAGATATAAATCTATTCTCTGCATAAAAAGATTACTTCACTAATGTGTGTATTTACTTAACAAATATGCATTCACATCTGTGTGCCTAAGTAGTATTCTAAGCTCTGTGAAGGGTTTTTCAATTGTTTTGAGCAAACTTTTTCAGATTGGGCTTATTCAACTTGGGAACAGTCAAAGAAAAATAATGCTCAAAATTTAGTTACTTGAATAACTAACTACAGTTACTTGAATAATTTTCCCTCATTTTAGGGACAAGGCACTATACTGAAATGCAGCAAATTATGCAGATAAATTCAGTGTAAATCTGCATGCAGTTTTACACATATGGTCAGTATGTACACAGTTAACAGATAACTTCAGAATTGTTATCTTGAATAAAAGCAAACCTATGATTAAATAAACTTCAACAACATTTTCGTTGGGCCTGATGGCACACATCTGTAATCCCAGTACGCGGGAGACTGAGGCAGGAGGATCGCTGTGAGTTTGAAGCCAATCTGGGCTACACAGTGGGTTCAGGCCAGCCTGAACTACTAAGTGGTTTCAAAACAAAACCAAAACCAAATCCAAACACAAAACCAAAAATAGTATCTTCTATTATTCTTTTTCCTCCTTTTCTTTCCCTCTTCCTCTCCTTCTCCTTCTCTTCCTTCTCCTCTTCTTCATTCTCTTCCTCCTTTCCCTTCTGTTTCTTCTTTGTGTAGTGGAGACTCAAGTCCTTCACACTGAGCTACATACCCAGCCCTTTTTTAATTTTGAGACAGTGTCCCCAAGTCACTAAGTTGCTGAGCTCAAACTTGGGATTCTCCAGTCTCAGCCTCCTGTAGCACTGGAATTACAGGTATGCACCACATGCCTGGCTAAAAATAAGCTTCTTAACTACCTTAGGATTCTATGTGCTTTTTTGAAGATTTATGAATTATTGGTAGCCATGTGATTTATCGTTCTGAGAGCAGACTGTGCTGTTGTTTATTATGCTGGATTGACAGTAATAAATCACCTGTTTCCCAGGCAAATTGAGATGTATAGTTAATCACCCCATTTCCGGGAATATTGGTTTTAAACTTACAAGTACAAAGCTCCATCCCAGAAATACTGAATCAGAATCTCCAGTGTGGGATTTGAGAAGCCTCTGTCTCTATAGTGGTATTATTAAATGTTCTTCCCGTTTTGAAAGTTTATGTTCAAAAGAGGAATTCTGAGTATCAGGACATTATTTTATATGTAAAGGTGATTTTACAATTGCATATACTTAATTTTAGAAAATATGCATGGCTACATTAGTCGTGATATATCTGTATCCTCCCAGTTGACTCAGGGAATACATATACACATACACAATTAAAGCTAATGGTATACACTGTGTCCATAGTATTATTCTTTCAATTTTATGTTTGTTAATTTCTCTTAATAAGATGCAGGCAGGAAAAAGCTATTAGGAAAACCATTCGTGTTCTTCTATAGCGTAACAGATAAGATTGCATTATTGTCATATACACAACTCATAACAACTATAACAAAGTGTCAATTCTATTGATTACTCAAAAAGTCCTGATTCTTTTTTTCCTCTGAAAAGATAAAAGAGCTATTTTGCAGCATTCTAAATATATAGTGATAAATTATGTTGCACTGAGACGCAGCCACTAAATAATCATTGTCAAGAGCATGCCTATACGAACTGATCTATGCTGGTACATTAATAAGGAACAAACAATCCAAAATTATCTCTATGCTACTACTACACACCATCTGTGGATGTGAATGGACAGAACTGAAACCTATGCCACCTGTATGAAAAGCAGTTCTCACCTTTGTTTCAATTTTATTTTTTTCTTTATTTACAATTCTGCTAATGATTTTGAGCAGCGATAATGCTTTTTTTTTTTTAAATCAATCATTAACTGCTAACCTTAATTTGATCCCAAGGGCAATAAGGGTCAGTTTATATAATTCGTTGAGCAACTGAATAATACTGAAGGCACCACGACAGACTGATACATACTTAACCTGGGATATCCACAGAGCCGTTATGCCAACTACAACAAACACTACGCGCGCACAGCGATGCCGTAAGACGCGGCTACGCGCACGCTGATAACGGTGGCAGACACAGTACCCTACCTGTCACATAGGGCGGGCATGTCCGCTTTCCTTAGCTAAAGGTATCTGGTCCTAGGCCTCCCTTTTACTTCCACCCGAATGAGATGGCTCCGCAATCACACACACGGGACGAAGCTGTCCCCTCACTACAAGGTTGGCAAGCGCTCCACAGGAGCGCAAGGTTTTCTAAGCCGCAGTACGCTACGTCCCAGTTGCTATGTTTAGTTGCTAAGGCGCCGACGGTCTCGCAGGAAGAGCGGCGCGGGTGCACTCCCTTCTAGCGTAGTAGTGAAACCTCTCCGCACTCCGCGCATTGGTTCCGGGCGGGCAACCCGGCCGCTTGCACATCTACGGAAAGGCTAGAATCTGAGAGCTACGCCTCCGAGCCGCGGAGGATTGTGGGAGGAGGTTGTCTCCAATTTCCCCTGCCCCTCCCCCCTCCCGGCCAAGATGTCTGACATGGAGGATGATTTCATGTGCGATGATGAGGAGGACTACGACCTGGTGAGGCGCCGGGGACGCAGCTGTGGGGCAGGAGGTGGTGTCTGGCTCTCGAGGCACGAGGCGGAGTGGCCGCGGCCCCTCGGCGTGGAGTGTGCGTCCCTCCGGCGACTCCGGGGGCAGTGACAGGACAGGCTTGGCTCTCGGGTGCTCGCACGGCCCGGGCCTGCTCCCGGCATGGGGGAGGGTAGGGGAGGCGGCGGCGGCGGGGGTCCCGGGCCTGCGCTCCGCGTCTGCACCGCCGCCCCGGCCCGGCGTCTGCTTGTGGGGCCTCCGCCTCCCGCGGGCCGCGGCGGGGTCTGCAGCGCCCTGGCCCCGGGCGCCCTCCGGCCAGCATCCCGGGCCCTCGCCGCTGCCGGGCCCCCAGAGATGCTGGGAGACGACAGCTCCGCACACCGGGCCCCCGGCGAGGGCCTGGCCGCGAAACGCTCCCGGCGAGGGCGGCTTCGAAGGTCTTCTTGGCCAGGGTTTGTTTCGGGGTTAGGGAAAGGTGGATGCCACGGAGAGTTCAGGTCAAAGGGAGCAGGGAAGTCGTCGTCTAACGACATGTTGGTTCTTCCTAGAGGAAAGCTGGGGGAGAAGATTCTGCTTTTTGTTGTCGTTGCTTTTGGGGGGCAGGAAAAGGGTTGAACCAGTGGCTGTTCTATGATTTCTGAAATTTTCCAGTATTCAAAGTTTAAAACAACAGCATAGAGATAAACTAATTTATCTAATGTTGATACATATAAAAAAAGACTGGATTTACAAGTTAAAAAATAACCCACGTTTCTGGTTGCTGTTCAAAAACATCTTGTGGGAACTAAGAATTATCTGGCCGCAGAATTAGCGTCAACTTTCTTTATTTGGGGAGTGTTTGTATGTGATCAGATAGTGCTGCAGTTATGGGAAAGTCATGTAGTAGATGTTTTGGGAAATTTGCTCATCTTTTATTTTTAAAATTTTAGTCCCAAACTACTGTGTTAATATATTTTTGAGTTAATATGTAAGTTGGTTGCAGTATAAGAGAATCCATTAGTAATTTCTAGTGACCGCCTTTTTAAAAGAAGGCACATTTTGTAAACAGGATAATTTTTGCAAATTTTTTAGTTAAACATGTTTTAAGTAGCAAAGTTCCCCCTGCTCTTTTAGGGCTTATACTATATGCAAAGTATAATAAAACTGAATATGCAGTTGTTTGTGGTTTGGAAAAAAAAACTTAACAAAAATGTAAGAGTTTGGATTGCTCTATAATTAAATGAAGTTTGACTGTGTCCCTCCCTCTGCATTCTTTTTGATGCATCTCCCTTGTCTCTCGTGTAGGTGCAGTCTGGATTCTTAAATGATATGTCACATAGTGGAAGCTTTTATACTCTACTTAACAGTTAAAACTTTTAGTTGAATAGAATGTATTTAGACATTTAGTTCTCACTTTCTAGTAAATTCAGTCATTCTGTGTTTCAGTAAAGATTAAGGGATTGGTTGTCATTTCACGTTTACAATAATTATTTTGCCTAGATCTTTTTTTCAAATTCTTCATATCCAGAAAGTTTACGGAATTGACTCACTATCTTAGGGAAATTGCTTTTTAATAATGTATTATTTGCTGGAAAATTGTCACTTCATTTTAGTTAAAATGTTGACTACTGTTATGACTATTTCAGATCACAGTGATGATCAGCATATTTTATAGGTTATCCACTGATAAATTTTAATACCATAAATCCCTTTTTTCCTTGTCCAATTCTAGGTAGTTAAGATATCACCTGAAGAATTAAAGGTCTGTTTCTATACGGTTTTTACCCAAGAAAGTAACTGATCTGTGTCCAAGATTAAAAAGAAAAATCAACACTCTCAGTTGAAAAGAAGAAACAAATACAGAAGAAATGCAATATACTCAACCTCTTATTTCTGAAGGCTTTTTGAATTTTATCAGAGGGAGAACCAGGCATTTTCTAAGGATAGTAATCTATATAGCAGTGAATGTAAGAGTAAGAGATTACATATAAATGCATTTTAATCTACTATGAATATTACAGATTTATAGATTATTTGCTGATCTAATAATAGTAAATGGTAACTGTAGCATCATTCATTAAGTCAGTATGGCAGTTGATAAATTGTAATTAAACAAACCATTGTAACATGAAGTTACTTCATACTTCGAATATTTTCTGAAAGAATTTAAGACTAACTCCTTTCCAAAAATTATTCTTTATGCACTCACTTTGGCTGCACATATACCAAAAATTATTCATTTGTAAGACCTTTTGCATAGGCAGGATATTGTATATTTGAGTGTTAAGTGAATTACAGGAAATTATTGTCTGAAAAATAGAATTATTCCATTTTAACTTACCACCACGTTGTAACTTCCTTGTGTTCCCCTCCTGTAGCTTGTAATTGAGGTTAATGGTCAAATATTTAATAGTATTTATCCTGTTTTATTATATAGCAGCTTTAATAGCCTAAAATTTTACTACTTTTGTCCCCTTTTTGGAGGGGGGAGATGGGAACAGAGCCTTAGCTACCGGAAATGCTCCCGAATCTCCTGTCACCATTGTCATAGATCACCTGAATGCCAAGGGCCGCTCTGGGTGCTCTGCACACAGTGAACACATAGCCACTGTACATGTTGAGTTGAAAAAGTCCTGATGACATGCTATTCCAATTTAGTTAGATGGGGAAAATATTGAAAAAAAAATCCCAAAATAAATTATTGCTGATTATTTATTTCTTGCAAGCTTACATAGTTTCTTGCTGGGGGCAGATGCAGATGTTACAAGGTAAAAGTGACAAACATCTGGAACATACAAAGAATTGAAAAAAATCGGCCCCCCCCACTCAAAGACCCAATCCAAAAATGGCCATCTTGAGATGAAATACAAATGACAAATAAAAATAGGAAAAAATGTTTACCATCACTGGTCATTCAAGAAATGCAAATTAAAACAACACTAAGATTCCATCTCACTTCAGAAAGAATGGCTAAGATCAAGAAATCAACCAATAACAAATGCTCGCAAGGTTGTGGGGAAAAAGGAACCCTTCTCCACTGTCCACTGTTGGTGGAGGTGTAGCCTGGTTCAATCACTGTGTAAATCAATGTGGAAATTCCTAAAAAAAATAATTTGGAGGTCTCATTCAATCCAGCTATTCCCCTTCTGGATATTTTCCCAGAAGAATTGAAAACGTCATATGACAATGATAGATGTGCACCCATGTTTATAGCAGCACAATTTGTAATAGCTAAATCTTGGAAACACCCAAAATGCCCATCAACCACAGAATAGATAAGACAGATGTATTTTTATACAATGGAGTACTACTCAGCTGTAAAGAAGGATAAACTTGAGGCTTTCATAGCTGAATGGATGCAACTTGAGACCATACTTATAAGTAAAATAAATCAGATTTACATGTGTAAACATTGTATTATCTCTCTAGTGTAAAAACTGAAATGGGCCGGGGATATAGCTCAGTGGCAAAGTGTCTGCCTGACAAGCACAAAGTCATGAGTTCGATCCCTGGTACAAAAAAAAAAGATGTATTTTGGCTGGGGGTTTAGCTCAGCAGCACAAAGCACCTGTCTGGCAAGCATGAAGTCATGAGTTCAGTCCCCAGTACCAAACAAACAAACAAAAAATCTGGAAGAGTAAGATCCAAAATGTACAATAGATATTCTGAAAGGGAAAGGGAAAGAAACTGCTCTAAAGGAAAGAACTGAGATGGGGAAAGAAGAAAAGAAGGGAAAAGATTATTTATATATATAAATGTACAAGATAGGTAGTTTTACTACTAATCTCTGTTAGCTCATCAAAAAACGATTTATGCTTTTGTCATTTTTTCATGCCTATATTTTGTAATCTGAGCAACTATTTTGAAAATAATATGCAATACATTAACTATTGTTAATCTCCAATTATTTGTTTTGAAATTCTGTATCATTTTTATTCTTAATTTAAAATTGAAAAAATAGAAAAAAAATGAAGAAAAATGTATTTTGGTCTTGGGAGGCCAAATATCAAGTCTGTTGTTGCTCAAGTTTTAGAGTTCCTTTTTTTCTAAGTGTCTTTGGTGTCTAGAGTTCCTTTTCTAAATGTCTTTGGAGCCTGAAGCATGTCTAACCTTGCTTTTTAAAATAAGTAATACATAGGCATTATTTATCAGAAAATGTTCATAAATACATTAAAACCTCTCTTCTACTTGTTCCTGCAGTTCCCTCCATAAGTAACCGAGTATTTGTTCTTACCCTGTCATTCTCTTACCACTATATAGCATTTGATTTATTTATTGTTGTATACATTGGGTTGTACTTTTTTTGTGTTTGTTTGTCTTCTTGAGATGGGGTTTTGCTATGTAGTTTAGTTCAAGTTGGGCTTGAACTCGTTCTTAGCTGCGACTGGCCTTGAATTTGCAGCAGTCCTCCTCCCTCAGCCTTGTACAGATGTGCACCCCCGTGCCCAGCCACATTGCTTTTTAATTTATCTTAGAAATTGCTCCAGATAAGTACAAGAGCATAAGGTGGGCCATTAAACTGAGTGATGCTGTTTTTTGCTGAAAAACACCTAGCTCCTATTAATAGTTCTCTTGAGAATTTCAGAAGCATTCCTAGAATCCATGCCAGTATCATTGGAATAGTTATCCCACCTTTAGAAGGTAGTAGCTGAAAGAAAAACTGATTTGGATCATATGCTTTGATGAGCTCTCAGAAAGGCCTGATTACCTCAGAAGTGTGATTATATAATGAGATCAGTGTGATTCAAACAAGGGTAACCAAAGGAAGTTATAGGAGACAGCTCTTGTATCCTGAGTGACATAAATTTGCATAAATCTAAGTGACAGATTGAACCATCATTTTATAAGCAGAGGTAAAATAAATTTGAAACTTTTCGTAGTGACTTAGGTCTACAGACTGAATATCCAACAAAGTAAATGTGTGCTGTGCATTGCTTCCTGGGTGGTGCGTGGACCTCAGCGGGCATTAGAAACTTCCCTAAGGTTCACCCCCCGCCCCCCAGGGCGAATCTGCTGGGGAGTGGGAGTTGCAGCCTGGGTCTACTACGGCTCTTGTTGGGAAATTTGATCAGAAGGCTGCAAGTTTAGGACAAATACAAGAGTATTCTGAGTTCCCCTAGAGATAACATTAACATTAGGACCCATTACTATAACTTACATGAACTTTTAACAGTTTGAATATGAGTATTCCACAAGTAGCCACTTAGGGTTTATGTTACATACGGTACTTAAGGACGCGGACCACCCAGGGTGCCCGGCGTCTGGTGAGGCTGTCCAGACATGCTGGGGTCTCTAGAAAGTGTGGTTAACAGTGAGTGTCCATCCCTGCGTATCGGTCTCTTAATAGTCCCTGCATAGACTGTTCATTTGCATTTGTGTGCACAGTACTCAGTTGCTGGCATAAATAATTCTGTGCTCTCTAATGACTTTTGGCTCAATGATAGGCTGCATATATGACAGGAGGTCCATAAAATTATTTCCCCTAGTGATGCAGTGTCTGTCTTCAATTCTGTACGTACACTTGATGATGTTCACACAGTGAAGACATTGTCTAATGACACATTTCTCAAAGTGTCCCCATTATAAAGGGATAGACAAATAATAAAAATATTTAAACAGTAGAATTTGTTCTTCTTAAGACTTTTTCTTAAAACATGGTTAGTTCTTTAAATAATGCCTTTGTAATAACTAAACAGTAGTTTGGTGTCTTACCCAGTTGTAGTGATCGTTTTACTCACTGAACTACAAAAGATAGATTAGCAGTCTCATGGTGGCTGGTCGAGACCAATGAACATGGTGTTACAGATCGTAACTGGCAGCCTGTTCATTCCCCAGTTGGTCACACATCAGTCGTGGCAGTTTTTATGTATTTGTACAGTTTAGTGGTAACATCTAATAGTTGAGTTTCACTTATGCAAAAAATATGTTTTATAATAAGTAATATGACACACCAAAAGATTATACATTAAGGACTAGATTGAGTGTTATGCCAGTCATTGTGATTTTGGGGGAGTCATCTACCTAAAATTCAGAAATCTCATTAATATGTATCTGTCAGATCCTAGAAGTTGGAAGTAGCCAGTCTTACACTGGATGCCTTGGTATTCATCATTAATTGGTCCCAGGAGGCTCAGTGAATACCACATTCCACAAGTACTAAACATTGTTTTGGCTGGAAAGGGCAGTGAGCCATGAGGTAATCACCAAGTTGTAACTTGTTCCTTGAGTACCAAACAAATGATGAGTGCTAGGACAAATTTCATTTCAAAACGTGTCCAGTAATAAATTCAAGTTGCAAGCAGCACTGCGATATGGCTGCAGCTGGCTTTAGTGATTAGATAAAGAAGCGTGGTATAAGACATGGCAGGAAATGTAAAGGATCCTGTTTTCAGCAGTTTTATAATTGGTTCATTAAGTTCCAGATAAATGAAGTTAATCCCTTCAATATATAAAATATTTTCAGTTTCCCTTTTGCTGGGAAACTTTGTCATTTGAGTCCTGTTGCTGTGTGTACCTCTCAGCTTCTGCTTTTCCCATATGCTGACCTAATTGGTTTTTTTCTAATCTACTTTAGGCCAAGAAACCAAAAGTAAATGGACT
Source organism: Hydrochoerus hydrochaeris (assembly GCA_004027455.1). Taxonomy (NCBI): domain Eukaryota; kingdom Metazoa; phylum Chordata; class Mammalia; order Rodentia; family Hydrochaeridae; genus Hydrochoerus; species Hydrochoerus hydrochaeris. The sequence continues at coordinate 25,961 of PVLA01004205.1, read as the reverse complement.
TTGAATGAGAGTCTAAATTCTTAGGCTTTATGATAAATGTAAATGGGAAATATTTTTCATTCACTTTCAGGTTCAGGGCTGAGCAGAAGAAAAAAGGTGATTTTCTAGTTCAGCAAGCTATTTCTGTATTTCATTGAACAATATTGATTGAATGAGGCTCTTAAAATGTCTCTGCTCTATCTTAGATATAAAGATCTGGAAATGTCTGCTTGTATTTCAAGTGACTAAGACAGAGAACTGATTTCCAAAAGAGTGCATAAGTCTCAGTCTTCCTTGCGGAGAGGGCCCGTCTGCGGAGACCTGGGGTCCTAAGTGCCCAGGTAGAGTAAGAAAGAGGAAGAAACGCCCTGTGTCAGTGTGAGTGGGGAAGCAGGGTGGCTGAGGCAGAGCGGATGGAGAAGTGTGCTAGGAGGCAAGGCTGGACACATGGTGTAAGGAGCAGCGCAAGGGGCAGAGACCAGCAGAGACTACCAGGCTTGTGTAAAGGGGCAACGTGCGTGCAGTTTATTGTGCCTGGCTGCAGGCAGACAGAAGGCAGAAAGGCCGTTTGTAGGGAACAAAGAGAAGTAGCCCCCTTTTATAGGAATGGAAAGAAGGCAAGGGGCATTAGGCAGGAAGATTTTAATAAATATCTGTTGTCAAGTTCTCTGGCAGTCTTGCACCTCACTGGGCAAAGTCCTTGAAGTGTCCGGTGTAAATCTTCAAGTGGCTCCAGATGTCCCAGGACCTGCAAAACTTGCTGTCCTGTCTTACCAAGTGTCCACGGATGGGAGCTCTGTGCTGCGCTGAGTTCCCTGCTTAGAACGGTGCCTGTGCTGGTGGTCGGTGGGACTGGGAGAGGCAGGTCTGGTTCCAGCATGCACTTGGGAGGCAGGTCTTTATTATTTTGAACTCAATTTCATTACTTTATTTTGAGCTCAGTTTTGAGTAGTGGAATTCCGCCTTTGAGGAGAGGAGATAGCAGATTTCGTGAAGCTTATTAGATCTGCTTAACCATGAAAAGATTGGAAATTGAGATTAAAAAGCAGGATGTGAAGGCCACGGCAGTCTGTGCAGAAATGGAGGTGGCTTGCTAGGAAACGTGGCGGGGAATAAGGCCGAGGTGGAAGGAGTGGAGATATATTTTAATGGCGGTGGGTAAGGATGTTTTGAGATCCAGCGGAATAGCCACTTTCACTTCGGTTGCCTGCTGTTGTTGATGCTGTCCTTTGTGTGATTCTCTTTTTGGTTCATTTATCTTTGAAAAGCCAGTTTTAGGTCCCTCACTACTATAGATAGCATCATTTGGTTACTGTGCATAAAGATGCTTATTGTTGTTTTTGTAGTTTTATCATTTTCAAACCTTGATTACACAGATTAGGAAATCAAGTCAGGCATGATGGTATAATCCCAGCACTTGGCAGGCTAAGGCAAAAGGATGGCCAGGAGCTAGCTGGAGGCCAGTGTGGACTGCATGGTGAGTTCAGGACCAGCCTCAACTACACAGTGAGACCCTCTCTCCAAAAAAGGACTCATGTTAAACGTAACAGTGCCAGGTCTTCAGTCCACAACTCAGACCACTCATGTCCTCATACGAGGAATTGATTATCTTCCAGAGGGCACACATCACAGCCACCACTTGGATTCTTGAAAAAGTCATCGTGTGTTGCTGTATTTTGAACTTTATACACCCACTATGCCTTTCTTCACTCTTCTGCTTTTATAAGGCTTTACAGAATTTTCCATAAATACCTCTTGTGAAGAAATTAACTGTACTTAGATTTAGAAATAACTCTGTGAAACTGTTCTTTTTCTGTCATGTCTCCCCTCTTAACCAAGTATTATCCTTAATTTTACATAAACCTGCTCCATTGTAAAGGCTTGTGGCTGACGAGGAAATAATAACTGTCTGTGGCTTCCTAAAATAATTTTAATTATGCCATAATCTATGTGTGCTTTGTAACCATTTGTAGATCAAATATCTATTTAAGGTATTTAAAATTTATGCTGCTCCACATTCATGATTATTTTATCTCAATTTTCCCTTTACTGTTTTTCACTAAGAACTGAATTTATATGATGGGAAAAAAATCTCATTAAAATTATGTAAATTCATTTTGGTTTACTTATTTTGATATATTGGAAAGTTAAAATACATTAATATAAACCACTTTTATAATTTGAAATGCACATAAAACAAATAATCTTATTAACATATAGTTATTTTTGGCATTAGAGTACCATCTTAGCTAACTAGGCTCATTAGACTAATGAAATTTAGAATTAGGGTGTAGAAAAAATTGGAATATAGAGTGAATGATGAATAATTTTAACACATTTACATTAGAGTTTTGTCAGGTGCAGTGACCAAGAAGAGGCTGATCTCTTGCAGATCAATAGCCCCAGTACTGGTTTGCATTTTACCTATGTTTTCAAGATTGTTTTGTCACTGTGTAAATGTGTGGTTTTCCCATCCCAACAGCATTGGCTTTTTACAGTGCAATATGTGGGTTTATTTACTTACTTTTCTCATTTCATGTCTCCTTTCCAACAAAGGAATACTCTGAAGACAGTAACTCCGAGCCAAATGTGGATTTGGAAAATCAGTACTATAATTCCAAAGCATTAAAAGAAGATGACCCAAAAGCAGCTTTAAGCAGCTTCCAAAAGGTTTGTATTTTTTTCAGCTGATTTTATGCCTTAAAGTTTACAGTTTTAATGATGTATCAAACCAAATTAAGCCCAAAGTGGTCTTATCTCAGAAATGTGTCTAGAATGTTTAGTGATAATCCCGTAAGGCTGCAGTATGCAGCATAAGCATGCATTTCTAAAGGGCTGTTATGTTTTCCAGTCGAATGTCCTGAAAAGCACACTAGCTCACTTGCATACTGGTAGGAGAACCAACATGATGGTCAGTACAAATTATGACCACGGTCTTATACCTCTTGGAGCAGGTTACACTGATTTCTTAATTCGAGCTACATTTTTGGATCATTCTTACCAAAAGTGACTTGGGGTGGCAGATGGGGAAAGTACTGGAGTAAAGTAGTAGGTTTTTTTTTTTTAGAATAGAATATATTTATTGAGAGAAAGCTTCTGCCTGAAGAGAGACAGAAGGGAGTCCCGAGGGGATTGCCCCAAAGTAGTAATTCTTAATCTTTTGATTAAAGAACTTCAAGATAAGCTCATTGATCCATAAGAGAGCATTTGAAAACTTGTCTTTTTAAAAACAATCCTGAAAAATGGTAGAATTCTTGGGGAAATCTTTTATGAAAATTTAGACACTTGTCATTAAAAATAAATGTGTTAATATTAAAATTTTTTCCCTTTTTAGGTTTTGGAACTAGAAGGTGAAAAAGGAGAATGGGGATTTAAAGCACTGAAACAAATGATTAAGATTAATTTCAAGTTGGTAAGATTTGTTTTGAGGAGAATTACAATAGTAATGAGTATTTCCTGTGAGTTTAAAACCTCACTACAACAAAATGGCATTATAGCTACTTCTGAGATAGTTCTATTGGTATGTTTCCATTTTAGTCTGCATTGCAGTTAGGACTACAATACTATCACTTTTTTTTTTCTAATTTTGCATAGGCTGTCCAAATTTCTATTAAGAAAACTTATCCTTTAGATTTGTGCATGGTGGTTACCTGTGTTATTATTTACTATATTTAAATTAATGGTCTGGAAGGTTATGGAGTAAGTACCAAGTGTCCTAAGGGATAGGAGTTTTTAATTAAATGATGTTGGTGACACTCAAGGTTCAGTATTCAGTGCTTAAATTTCTTTGAGTTGAGATAACACTAGAGTTCCTGTAAAAATCTAGCTGGCCAGATAAGTTGATTCACACCTAACCTAACACCCTGGGAGGCTGAGACAATAGAATCATAGTGTCAAACCCAACCTGGGCATCTTAGTGCTTCAACAAGGCCTCTTCTCAAAAATAAAGAAAGACTGAAGGTGTAAACCAAAAAAAAAAAAAATTTGTCTTAATGTACCACCAGTTTTAGTCCAGTTAAACAATGTGCAACCTTTTTCTTTTCTTTCTTTCTTTCTTTCCTTTTTTTTTTAGAGGCAGGGTCTCAATGTGTAGTTCAGACTGTCTTGAACTTGTTTATGTGACCCAGGCTGGCCTGGAGCGTGGGGTGATCCTCCTTTTGCCTCAGCCTCCTGAGTTCTGGGATTCTAGGCATGCGCCATCGCACCTGGCAACAGTCTGCAGCCTTTAAGATTTGGTGTGCTAGTCAGCTTCCCATTGCTGTGACAAAACACCTGACAGAGTCACCTAGAAGGAAGAGAGGTTTATTTTGGCTCACAGTTTCGGGGGCATCATCCATCACCAGCTGGCTCTTACTCTGGAGCCTGTGGCCAGCAGAGCATCCTGGCAGAAGATGTGGAGCAAAACTGCGCACTGGGAGGCAGCCAGGCAACAAGGAAGAGAGCGGCAGGGGCTGGGGGCCTCGTGTCCCGCTGACCGAGCTTCCTTCCAAGGCCCCATCCGCCATGGACCCCACCAGCTCCCAGGAGTCTTGCCAGCTGGGGACCAAGCACTTGGCATACGAGTGTCTGGGCACCGGTTAAGATCTAAACCACAGCACTTGGCTTCGCTGCTTTACCTCAAGCAGAGATGGGAAGGGAGGAAGGGAAAGGGTTGTGTTTTGTGTTGCTTCATCTACTTTTGCTCAGGAGTGGTTTCAGCTTTCAGCCTTTCTCTTTAACTTCTAGTTGGCTTCAGAGTAGAACGTGGCACTGTATTGTTTCAGGCAGTAAAAAATCAGAAGGAGCCAGGTGTGGTGGCACATGTCTGTAATCCTAGCATTTGGGAGACTGAGGCAGGGGATCACTGATTTCAAGGCAGCCTGGGCTACATAGTGAGCTCAAGGTCAGCCTGAACCTATCTACAAAAAAAAAATTGAAGGGTTTATTAGCTACCGCTCTATATATTCACCATTGCACATAAAACCGGTTTGTTTAAACTTCCCTTGATCTGTAATTATAATAACACAATTTTTGAAAAATGAGTTATAAAGTATAGCATACAGAGATCAACTCAGAACTCTGAGTTTTTCCTAAAAATTCTTTTCTGTACCAAGATGCACTCAGAGTTGGGATAGTCATTATTTCATCTGCTTTTAAGTAATGCTCTGTAACTTGAGTTTTGCCACTCAGATTACTTATTTATTCCCACAAAAAACCTATATTCTTAGAAAAAAAATAGTTTGAAATATATAGGCATCTATCATTTGTTTAAACACACATGGTCTGTTAGTCAAAAAAGCGTTTCTGCCTGCCAGTGCTCCGTCTCCCTGACTCAGAGACTAGAAGGCAGTGAGAGGAGGGTCAGCAGCAGGTAGAGGTGGCGGCTCCACGCGCAGTTGGTTATGCGGTTAGCCTCGTAAGCTGACGCCCAGACTCGGGGATGAGGAGCCTGAGTCTTTACCTGCTATTTAGCTGCTGGACATTTCACTCCCACTCGTTTCTTTCTTCAGATGGCTCGTGTTTCTGGAATACCCCACAGTAGTATAATTAGAGAGGCAGGGAATTGCAACATGAGCTGTCACTGCTATTGAACAGAATCTCACATGGGAGGACCTGATGTGAGACACCTCCTGGGGCTTAGGACATTGTTACGCAGAGCAAGCTGGTTCTGTGGAGAACATAAATACATAGCTCTTCCTGGAGAGTTTCCTAGTGGAGGGTACATCTCCAGGGGAGGTGTCGCTGGTGATCTGGGTAGCTGTACCCAAGACATTGGAAAATTAGGTTTTATTTATATCTTTTGCTCTGTGACTATTTTAGTAGTTTTTATGATTTAAGTAAATGTGTTGTGCAGTGAAGAATATTCAAAATTTGAGAAATAGGGAAGTTGCGCTTGTTCGTGGGCTGTCTTCACAAATATGGTTTGTATATTTGAAGAATGCAGTCATTTCACAGTTAAGGTGGAATGTCTGAAGTGTTTGTAGAAGTAAATTGTGAATTATACGAACTGCATTTTAATTTGGTAGTAGTATATACTGTACCCTAGTCATGGGCGCATGCCTGTGTGGTTGTTGCACAATATATATCTATGCTTTCTTCTTCCTTCACAGACGAACTTTCCAGAAATGATGAATAGATATAAACAACTTTTGACCTATATTCGGAGTGCAGTCACGCGAAATTATTCTGAAAAATCTATTAATTCTATTCTTGATTATATCTCCACTTCTAAACAGGTTAGATTCAATTTTTTCTTCTTGATACTATTAGTGTAGTACCTACTACTTATATAGAATGATGGGTACACGGATGTCACATGCTTTGATCATCTCCACCGCCCCCTCTCCCCACGGACTTTGTACTTCAAAGGAGAAAAAAAGTTCTGTTAAAGCAATTATGGTAATCATTAGTGTGCTGCAAAAATATGTTTAGATTCCCATAAGGTCCCATTTATAGTTCCTTTTATTTTGTTTTGCTTTGATTGTTCTGTAGTACTAGAGATCAAACCTGGGACCTTTTGCATACCAGGCAAGCATGCACCACCAAGCTATGCCCCAGCTCTCACAGTTCTGATAAACTGCGCTTTAGCTGGCCATCGCAGGGATTCGAACCGAGACTTAAAACAAGTGGCTTAGTGGGTTGGACTAGGATGAGGCCCCGGGCAGAGTACTCACGTCAGGTCGGCCTCCAGAGGTGACTGGGTGATGTCAGGAAAGCAAGGGCTGATAATAAAGGAAACTAAGGCAGCACTGACAGTGCTACGTAGTGCTCTCACTCTTAGATTCTGGTCATTGAAAAAGGCAGTGATACCTATGTTTTTTACTCACTATTTGAACTAAGATAATGTTTGCTCAGATTGTTCATAGTCTGTTCACAGTCCTGAGGTTTAGCTTTGCTACACTGTGATACTTGAGCAGAAGGTGTATTGCCTCACTTAGCATTTCTCGGAACATGTGACGCTTTTTGTACTCCTAATAAAAGTGTCCTCATAAACAGTGTCTCATTTCCTGTCTTTTCTACTAGATATCATTTTTTTATTTCTTGAGGTAGTTTATTTCTGTTCTTCATATTGAAAATGTCAGGCAGATTTTTTAATATCAGATGTGCTATTATACATAAAGTTTTTGCCTTCTGAAAAGGATAGATAGAAGATGGGTGGCATTCTGACTTACCATATGCCATCAGTAGTTGGGAAGTGATAAGAAGCTTTTCCTGGAAGTACCAGACCTTCCTGATCTTGGACTCCCATCTCCTTGTGATCTTGTTAGTGGAGAATAAAAGAACCAAATATTGAAAAGCCGAGCCAGACGTAGATGAAGAAGGGGAGAAGATAGATAGATAGATAGATAGATAGATAGATAGGTAGATAGATTTTTTGTTTTTTTTTGGGGGGGGGTTGGTTTGGTTTGTTTTGGGAGACAGGGTCCCACGGTATAGTCCAGGCTGGCCTCAAACTCAGGGTGATTCTCTTGCGTCAGCCTCCCAAGTGCTGGGATTACAAGTGTGTACTTCAACGCCCAGCCAAGGAGCTTTTCTCGATGTGAAACAAATAGTGATTTCCACAGAAAAAAAAGTCACAATGGAATTGGTGACTCAGTGATGATTAAACTCAACTAAAAGTAACTAGACTTTTCTCTTCATCCATTTCCAAGATTTACTGGTGACTTAAAAATTATGGAGTCCAATAAATTGGCTAGTCACATTTTGATAGAAAATGTTTGAGGGCAGGGGCTTATTCTTTGTTTCTCTAGCAGATTGCTCAATGGTTGCCATATAAAAGGTGCCAAGTAAAGGTTGAGTGTGTAAGACACACACAGTTGTAGCAGTGCATATATCATTTACTTCTTTAAAGTAAAAGACTTTGGATTGGAAGGACAGACATATATATAGACTATTATAGCATAAGAATTTATGGTGATACAGTTCATATAGGAAAATGTTTTCTGGGTTTTGTAAAACTTAGCATACGAACAGATCATGACACTTACAAATCTAGTCTGTGTTAATTAATCTTTGAACTGTAGAAGACATTTGGTAAGGTACAAGTAGTGTATCGTAAGTGTATTAAAGTTCAAAGATGCACTTTTAGTTTGTTCAAATTAACTTTATTAACAGGTACAAATTTGCTGTTTACAATTATAGAATTCTGATTTTTTATGTCAGATGGATTTACTGCAGGAATTCTATGAAACGACACTGGAAGCTCTGAAAGATGCTAAGAATGATCGGCTGTGGTTTAAGACAAACACAAAGGTAACAGTTGAATATTTTTCCTCTTAGAGAGAGGGTGGGTTTCCTTAATAAAATATTTCCTAAGCATCACACCTTTTCCTGTTGAAATCATTTTTGAGTTTAATAAGTTTGGTTTTTGTTTTACAGCTTGGAAAATTATATTTAGAACGAGAAGAATATGGAAAGCTTCAAAAAATTTTACGCCAGTTGCATCAGTCCTGCCAGGTAGCATTCTCTTCTTTTTCCTAAGTATTTCTTTATTTAAAAAAGAAAAGCATGTGAAATAATTGTGTTTGAAATACAGTCTTGGCATGTTTTCATTCAAGCATTATCCCAAAAATAAAACTTGAGAAATAAGTTGTTAAAATGCTCTTTTTTCCTGAGTGTGTGTTTCTTCCTGATGCTGATTCCCATTCTCATCCCTTGTGGACTGAGGTGCAGCTACCCATAACCAGGCCAGGCGTGGCTCAGTAAGAGCGAGGCTTGAGATCTAGTTGTGCACCCTGAGGAAATAGCAGGAGTGCTGTCAACACACTCGGCCTGCCCACACCCACGGCAGCTCTGCGGCAGGCCTGGCGCCCGCCGTCTGCCGCCTGCAGGGGCAGCTGCGGCTCCGTGGCCGTCCAGCCTGCGCGCGAAGTGTGGCTGGTCCACCTTGGAGGGGGCTGGGTCAACTGGGCTCTTCATTTGTACTTCATTTTATCCCCAAAGGTTTAAACTTTATATAGAAATCCTGTGGTAAACTCGTAGCGCTGTGCACCGCTGCTCTAGTGATGCGTATGTCACTTCTGTCAGTGGGAGAAAAGAGCAGGGGACTTAGTCACCTGTGGAGATTTTAATTTAGTAGTTTTGCTTCAGTAATTTTGTCTTCTACCTGTTCTTTCTGTAGTCTGATAGATGAACAGCCACGGGTTAGTTACATGTGAGACAGAAATGGTAGAGCAACCATTTTTTTAATAGAGAAATGTCTTTCGGCATATATATAGAGAGAGAGTGAGAGCCAGAGGGAATGAAAAAGCTCCAGAGAAGTTTTGCTTTGTATCTTTATGACACAGGAAAAGTACTCTTTGGATCTTAAATGGTCTTCTATAGTAATTACATTGAGACATGCATTATAATCTGGATATTTTTACACTGGTTATAATTCTTTAGTGAATAAACAAACTTTTAGGTTAAAAGACTCAATAAACAATGAGCTTGGACTTAGTTTGTGTCAGTGTTTGACATTTGTGTATATCTGACTGTAGACCTTACACTTTTATAGCCCCCATTCTGTGGACTGTTGGTCACCTTTTAATGTTGAGCTTAAATGCCACATGCCTGTGATTCCTTTTGCATCTCCCTGAGGGGTTGGTCCCTTTCTCTTCCATTTTCCTAGTGGAAACATTGGTTTATGCTTCAGTTGGAAACATTGTCATTTATGTTGTAATTTTTTGACACCTTAGTCTTCTGCTAGATTGTAGCTTATTTAGTTTTGTATTTCCCCAGAGGCTCTTTGGAAGTGCTTTTTGATTAAATAAATAAGTCTAAAAGAGCTGTGATAGTTTGGGGAAGATCATATGTAAATCTTCTACTTTACAACATAAACACTGAAGCATGTTATACCTACAAAATATTCCTGCCGTGTTTTCCTTACTCAATAACTAGAAAGTGAAAAGGGTGCCTGCAGTCTGTTTGGACCATTAAAAACGGTGTGAGTGTGCTAGTTTCCAATTAAAAGTTTAGTTCATTTTCACACAGAAATAGCATTGTAAATACAAGGTGCCCAGACTAACTTAAATAAAAATAACAATGTTGGCTCTGAATTCTGGCTTTTCTAACTAAAGTTAATTTGCTTTCCTAGACTGATGATGGAGAAGATGACCTGAAAAAGGGAACACAGTTATTAGAAATATATGCCTTGGAAATTCAGATGTACACAGCACAGAAAAATAACAAAAAGCTGAAAGCACTGTACGAACAGTCTCTGCACATCAAGTCTGCCATCCCGCACCCGCTGATCATGGGCGTCATTAGAGGCAAGCGGTGGGCAGGGCGGCAGCGGGCACCTTCATCGGACTGGGGCTGTTTGGTTTCAAAGCATTAAAGTCCATGTAATGGTCATGCTAGAAGGAAATTAGGATGGATTCTTGTCTCGTAGAACTTTCAGCAGTACAGATATTATTAGCAAGTTCACATCATCAGAGTGCTGTTCCTGAGATGCAGTGATGGGTGGAAAACCTTGTTTCCACTAAGGAAAGAGGTTTGCAGGTGACTAGCTGGTGTTCAGTGGAAAGCTTGTTTTTAAGTGTTAAAATGTATGTTCTGGGTCAAGCACTAGACAAGTTATAAATTAAAAGACTAAAGGCTAATAAAACATTTTATTTGCTTTCTATTAGTCTTGTTATTACAGAACTAAAAATGGGGTTTTTTTCCTCGTGTTTTATTCCGAACAGAATGTGGTGGTAAGATGCACTTGAGAGAAGGTGAATTTGAAAAGGCACACACAGATTTTTTTGAAGCCTTCAAGAATTATGATGAATCAGGAAGTCCAAGACGAACTACTTGTTTAAAGTACTTGGTCTTAGCAAACATGCTAATGAAATCGGGGATAAATCCATTTGACTCCCAGGAGGTGTGTGCTCTTCACTTGTGACTTTCTCTTATCAACTGTCTTCTGTAAAAAATTAGTAGTGGTCTTTCTTTCTGCATATACATAACTAAATTTTTTTCTTTTTTTCTTTCCTTTTTAGGCTAAGCCGTACAAAAATGACCCAGAAATTCTAGCAATGACAAATTTAGTAAGGTAAGATTTTATATTTCAATAAAGGTAAATTTCTTTAAACTGGTCCCTAAATAGAGAAAGAAAATATCTCAGGGTTCAGTTAACAGTCAGCTGTTACTCTTTTGTATTATATGAGATACACAGAAGCTCATGAAATTTTTATCTTCTGAAATTTGCTGTGCTGTTTCCGTCACAAATTTTGTTAAATTATTCACTGTTTGGTTTTTTATTATCTCTGTTTTTGTGTGTGTGCTTATGCCTGCTAATTTTCAATATAAAACTAGTTGTAAATGTCTTATAACATTTACATTATTTATTGCCTGTCTGATTTAATTCACAATAAAATTACTAAGTGCTCAAGAAGTGTCAAGAATTTCCAGTGAAAAAAGACTGCATAAATATATTATTCTACTCATGTATTGTATCAGTGAAAAGTTGAAAATACCATTTTTAAAATATGTTCCCTGCTAGGCTGGGCATGGTGGTGCATGCCCACAATCCTAGCACTCAGGAGGCTGAGGCAGGAGGATTGCTGCAGATCAAGGGCCACCTGGACTTTTTTTTGAGAAGTAAATGTTCCTTCCTTACTTTTGTAAGGTGGTGGTTAGGAGGCAGATAGGTCATGCTGGTAAGACACCCAGGGACTTAAATACTTCTGTGGAGAAAGATGTGAATGATGCCTACTAGCCGAAGAACTTGCCGTAATCAGTTAGCACTAAGTAAGATTCTAGAAACTAAGATTAAACAGCTGGGCGCACGTGACCTGTGACCCCAGCACTCTGGGACACTTAGGCAGAAAGTTCAAGAAGTTCTGGAAACTTGGTGAAGCCCTATCTCAGGAGTTTGTAAACAGACAAAAAGACGGAGGTGTGTAGCTCAGTGCAAAGCCCCAGGATTCATGTTCTACTACCACAAAAATACTGAACAAGAGGTCTAGAAGGGCAGAGAAGAAGGTGATTGAACAGGAGAGCCTTCCTCTGGGCTAGAAGTATGAGCTCTGGGCTCTGTGGCTGGGTCTAGGACAGGTGAGAAGCTGCGGGGCCAGGTGCACCTCTGTCTGAGGCTGTTCGGCCGAGTTGACAGGGACTGGACGGGTGTTTCTGCAGCTATACATAGGTAACTTGAGATAACAGATATTTTTTAAAATCTGGTTTTAAAAAATAGCATTAGACTATAAATTATGAGCCACCTATACATAAATTGTATGTACTTGCAAAAAATAGCTTATTTTGTAATAAGTTCCGTTTTAAAATGTCACTATTGCTGGGGATACAGCTCAGTGTCGCAGAGCCTGCCTGAGAAGCAAGTGCAAGGTCCTGAGTTCGAGTCCCAGGGCCAGATGAACTAAAGTATCATTATTTTCTTTGCTTTTTGTAAGTTTTAAGTTGTTTTGTTTTGTTTTGTTTTGTTTTGTTTTTGGTACCGGGGATCAAACTTAAGACTGCATGCTTGCAAGGCAGGCGCTTATGCCGCTGAGCTAAATCCCCGGACCATAACATTTTTTTAAAACCTCAGTTTTAGCCACAGAAAAATAAGAATCAGATTTGGATTTCATTTTTGGTTTTGTTTTGTTGTTTTTTGAAGTACAAATCTGAGAGTAAAATCCCTTACTAAGTGAGTTCTTTCCTATGTATTTCTTTAACATATTTTAATATGTTTATTGAATTGTGCTGATTTTACTTATAAACAGAAATGCTTCCATCTTGATTTCAATTAGTTTTTTTGCACCTGCATTAGGCTAGTACTGTAAGAGATGAGTCAGGCATTAACTTCAAAATACTTTTTCAATATTTTGTTCATATCTAAATTTGAAACAGCAACGTAAACTTTAAACTTCTTAAAGAAAACTAAGAAAAAGTTTTGCCCTAGACATTAGTATTTAATGCAAATTAAATTGGTTAAATACTGTATATTAAAATAGATTAAAAGCCGGGGATTTAGTTCAGTGGCTTAAGCCCCTGCCTGGCAAGTGCAACGTTGTGAGTTTGATTGCCGGTACCAAAAAAATAATAGATTAAAGCACTGATGTATCAGACCTTTCAAAAGTATTAATTGTATTTATATGTTTATTATACCTGACTATTTACCCTGGTGAAGCCTCTATATTGGAACTCAGAAGCTTATTTTAATGCTAAATTTGTACCTAGACAAGTGACACATGATGTCTTGCAGTGTCATCTAAGACTTATAATTATTTTAAAGTTCTACTTAATGGGAAAATATCCCACAGTTAAAATTATCTGGACGCAAATGTAAGCTAACAGGTCTGTGTGCCAGTGTTTGCCCAACTTGCCTGTGCCTCTTATAGGATATTGTGGTAATAGGTTGGAGGTAGGTAAGAAAGTAATGCTTCCTAATTTTATCTTCCTAGTCAGTTGCCAGCAGACTAGAGGAAATAATTCCAGTTGAAGCTTTGAGTCACCTGCCCCTCACACGAAGTTACATTGCGACCCAAGAGATGGAAGCGCAGCAGAGGGCCCACAGAGTGACTGGTGCTATGTCTTACGTAGAAAGCAGACAGTGGTGCCCTGTCCAGAAGGTTGGCTCTTCCTTCTCAGCACCCTTAGCACCCCCGTAGTGCCAGACAGACGTCCTCAAACATAGACACTCGAGCCCTCAGAGTTAGGGACAGACCCCTGGGGGCTGCAGCCAGGTCCCTGTGCGCGATACCCTGCGCTCCGGTGCCACTCACTGCCTGGCGCTGGTGGGCTGCGGCCTAGCCCAGGGAGTTTAGGGCTGAGGGGACTTGAGGACCAGGTGCTCTCCTGCAAAGCTTTGGCAATTGCTGGTAGCTTTCTAGAAGATAGAAATTAGGGAGCTGTACTTTGGGGGTAACCTGCAGGGAGGACATGCTCGCTCTTATTTGGAAGACAAAGCCAGACTCCTTGTAGTCAAGTGCGACAAACCTGGTGTCTTTCATTAAGAACACTTAGGGGCTAAATACATCATTTAATTTGACAGCGTCAGGCGTTAAGTAATTATTAAATGTTTTGTTCTCCACTGTTAAGATTTTGAGGCTATTTTAATTAACTCTGTCTAAATATATAACTCCAAACAAGATTCATTTACTCTTTCCACACTGAAATAAGTTAGGAAGCTGGTGGCTGCTGCTGTCATTGTTTGGGTGCGAGGGGCGACAAGTGGGGGCTCCTGCAAGTAAGCATCGCTTCTGTGTTAAACTACTTCCTGCCCAGATTAGTATTATTATTATTTTTTTTTTGTCAGAAGAATGTATGTGTGGTTAGTTCTGGCTTCCATAATCAAACAGTAATGTAATTTAGACTTTGCAGATAAATATGAAAAACAGACTCTGGGTTATCTGATTTCTTCCCGTTTGACAAAGTGTCCACTTTTTTTCTCTTAGTGCCTATCAAAATAATGACATCACTGAGTTCGAAAAGATCCTGAAAACAAATCACAGCAACATCATGGATGACCCTTTCATAAGAGAGCACATCGAAGGTATGTCCTGGTGCCCGCCCAGCTCTCGGACCATCTTCCCAGGGCCAGGAGCTTCCCAGGGTACTGCGCGCATCGCCCAGGCTGTGTCTTGGAGCTCTCCCGGGGCAGGTTGCCCTTCCAATCAGAAAACTGAAAGAAACCCTTAGCGAGTTCATGCCGGTGTGATCACATGGGCCACGCCCCCATTCTGGGGCATTGAATCCAGGGCCTGCACTCTGACCTTCATCCCCGCCTCTTTTTTTATTAACTTACCTTGAGTCAGGATCTCTCTTGAGTCACTAAATTTTCTGGGTTGGGCTTGAATTCATAATCCTGCCTCAGCCTCACAGAGTGCTAGGGTTACAGGCTTATGTCACCACACTCGGCGGTCAGGTTCTATTTTATTTGAGGTGGCATCCCCTTTTGTGTTTTGTATTGTTCATGTTGGGGTTTTTGTTTTGTTTTGTTTTTTGGGGGTACTGGGGATTGAACTCACAACTGTGCACTTGCGTGGCAGGCGCTAATGCTGCTGAACTAAATCCCCCGCCCCCCATGTTGGGGTTTTCTCTTTGATTTTGTTTTTGTTTGTTTTTTGAGGCAGGGTCTTGCTGTGTAGCTCAGACTGTTCTTGAACTCACTGTGTAGTCTTGCTGGCCTCGTACTTGTGGCAGTCCTCCTGCCTCAGCCCCCAGCTGTTGAGATTACAGGTGTGTGCCACCACACCCAACTTTCCATGTTGTAGGTGCTTAAGCTCAGCATTAATTGTTAAGGTTTATCTGCCAAAAAGCTTTGACAATATCCTACTATAGATAAACTGAAATGCATTTATTACAAAAGATAGGAAACACTGGGAAGATTTCATGCCAGTAAGTTAATGAGGTTTTTAATAAGTTCTGTTGAATTACCAGAGACAAAAATCATACTCTGTTCTGGGGTCTTTCCAGCTCCAGGGTACACTGTCGGGGGCTGTTTAAGGGTGTTTAAAGATGGTTCAGAACAATCATTTCAGTGCTTAGAGTCCAGGAAATTCAAAGAATACGTCAGAACTAATATTTTCTTGTTCCCACCTTCCAAGCTGTTTCATCCTACAGAATTTTTAAGTTGTCATGTGAACCTAGAATGATACCATAGCACTTCATAGTTAAGTAGAAAAACCAAAAACTTTATCAGAAATGCAAAATACAATTGTGTATAAATAACGTGGGGAAACTACAAAAGCAGTGTATAAATATACTTTAGACTTTCAAAAGCACAAAATGAAGATACTGGGCTGATACAAACCAGCACTTCTTAGTAGGTGTTAACTCTCTACGGAGTGGTCGACAGCAGGCTGTGACTGAGAAGCAGGAGGGTGTGTTAGTAGGGTAGCAGCATAAGCAGAGGAAGGGAAATGGAACCAGAGAAGGTGGAGAGGCCTGCAGCCCTGCTCTGCACGCCCCAGACCCCGTGTTTTTAGATCTGAACACCTCAGCTGTGCCAGACCGAAAGGTGTGTTTTGCGATTGTTAGTATAGTGTAGATGTGTGTGATTCATAAGTGCATACAAACTGTTAAATACAAAAGTACTGATATTTGTCTTTTCTTTCAGAGCTTTTACGAAACATCAGAACACAAGTGCTCATAAAGTTAATTAAGCCTTACACAAGAATACATATTCCTTTTATTTCTAAGGTACTTAGCAGCTTCTAATGATGCTTATGTTTTGTACTTACAAATGCAGTATACCTGTCTCCCTCTGAATACAGTACTAACTTGGAAACACTGTAGTGTCACATTAAGCATAAGTTAAGGGCTTTACTTTTAATGTGAATTTTGCTGTGGTTTGGGGGGAATAAATTTCAGTTAGCAGAAAAGAGCTTTAAGCTTGTAGCAGAGAAACTAAGAATCTTTAAAATGTTGAAGATTCCTCCAGCCTTATAAGAAAATTGAAAAAGAAAGTAGTGGCTGAAATATTTCCTTACTAAAGGATCAGCCTCAACCGTAGTAAAATTGAACATGCTTCAAGTTATAAAGTTAAATGTTTATTAGGCCTAAGTTCTAGAGGACATTTGGAATTGATAATGTGTTTGTTTAAAAATCTCTTTACTGAAGTTCTTTTAACTGGTGAAAATGAATTACATAATTAGCCCTATTATATAAAATCTTTTAAAAATGTTAAGTAACAGAGCTCTAATAATTAGACTGTTTTATCATAGGAGTTAAACATAGACGTAGCTGATGTGGAAAGTTTGCTGGTGCAGTGCATATTGGATAAGTAAGTGCTTTGCCATTTTTTTTTTTTTAAATCATGAAATATTTGGGGCCATAAATTTTGAAATACAGTGACAGAGGTAATTGATTATGATTTTTTATATGAAGTACTCTATGGCTGTAATTTTCAGTTAGACATTTGTGTGTACATGATGATTTTTGATGGGTGATGAGTGTATTAAGCATATAATCTCTGAAAAAGTTCTCTTTTCAGAAAGACTTCTCATTTTTTTAAATTTTTTTATTTAGAAAAATGAAACAAAGAGGATAGAAATAATACAAAATTTCAAAAAAAATAAAAACAAATACAAAAACAAAGACTCCTCATTCATTATATGACTTATGTGTAGCAAGAGAACCAGTGAGTGAACAGTACTTTTTTACATTTTTTAGGTTAGTAATTTTGAAATTTTATCTGTTTTAAACAGTACATTCTTTAAACCCTCACATTTGCCCTTGATTAATTAGGTAAACCTATGCCTGGTGACTCTCTGATACTGAAGGGAGGTGGCTGAAAGCTGGTTTTGGTTTTGGTTTTGGTTTTGGTCTTTTTGAGACAGAGTCTCACTGTGCATTTCAGGCTGGCCTTGAACTCACAGTAATCCTCTAGCCTCAGCCTCCTAAGTGCTGGAATTATAGGCGTGCACCACCACACCCAGTAATCTGGTTTAATTTTGTAACTAAATATCTTTTTTTGGCTGCATTCACCAATACCCCCCACCCGGTGCTATGAGACAGCCTTGTTTGTTAACTTCCCCATGCTGGGCTCCAGTTTGCTGTCCTCCTGTTTCAGCCTTCTTAGAGAGCAAGGGTTCCAGGCATGTGTCACCATCCCCAGTTGGAGCCACTGTTTCTGACCAAGGCAACAGTTTTTTAATTTTGAATTTACTTGGTACCCTGGACACATTCTGTGAAATGTTGGTTCCAGACCTGTCCTTAATAAAGTTATTCATGCACACACTTTCTTTCATTTATTTCCAGCACTATCCATGGCCGAATTGATCAAGTCAACCAGCTCCTTGAACTGGATCATCAGAAGAGAGGTGGTGCCCGTTACACTGCACTGGATAAATGGACCAACCAACTAAATTCTCTCAACCAGGCTGTAGTCAGCAAACTGGCCTAATGGAGAGCAAGCTCGTACAGACCTGCTGAAGCGCAGAGTTATAATCCTTAAAGAACTGGGAATGGCAAAACTACTGTCGGTTGACGTGTCCTGAAAATTATTGGAGTGATGGCAGAAGTGCTTTTTTGATCAACTGGTTTATGTTTTGCTGCTGCATTTATCCCAAGAAAACAGCTTTAACTCCAGAAGAAAACCAAAACACCATGGGATTCATGCTGATTGGCATCTTGCCCTAAACATACAACATCATAGCAACATGACCAGAGAGGAGAGTTTGTCATGATTTTAAATACACTGACACGCTACTGTTGGTTAAATTTAAAGATGTTTTACCTGCAAAAATTCTCTCACAACCTGCAATAACTTGAAACGCATACCCTTTTGAACACTTCCTTTTCTCATGTATGAATGAAAATGTTTGCTGCATTTTGCAAAATGTCAGTTCTCCAGAAATGTGCCGTGTATTTCTGTACCTGCAGTGTAGTGAAGAGATAGGTGAAACCCGAAACTAGTGGCATCCCGTCACCTAGGCTCCACGCAGCAAAATAAACAGTGCAGCTCAGAAATTGTAGTTTGGTTCTTGATGTGTTTTTATTATATTTGGGGTTGTTTTGTTTTTTAGTATCTTAGAAATTTCAAATTATTTTATCTTCAGTTAAAAATTTAAAAGCTTGGAAGCAAATGCTACTTGTTTTCAGGATTTTTAAAGTAGTCTTTATTGATAAGGAGAACTACTTTCTAACAATACACTTACATTGACAGTGATGCTTTAAAAGAATAATTTTTTTTTTAAAGAATGGTATTCCTTTTTAAAAGAATAGTTTTAGCTCTCAGAATGTCACTTTACACAGATATGCCAGAATTTAGACAGCTAAATGAATGTTGCCCTGTGCAGCGCCTGGTCGGAAGGCTGTTTTCCAGGGCCAGCAGGCTGCCGTTTCCAGGGCCAGCAGGC
Organism: Hydrochoerus hydrochaeris; assembly: GCA_004027455.1. NCBI lineage: Eukaryota > Metazoa > Chordata > Mammalia > Rodentia > Hydrochaeridae > Hydrochoerus > Hydrochoerus hydrochaeris. The sequence continues at coordinate 7,236 of PVLA01004205.1, read as the reverse complement.
TGCCGTTGCCCAAAACCTCCTGGGCTTGCTCTTTCAGAATTGGGTTCAAAGTTACTTTCAGAATACACACTAGTAAATTTTTGATTGTACATTATTTTCTAAAAAAACATCATTGCCAAGTTTATTTCTAGTTACCGTCATTGGCACCAGGCGACAGTTTCCAGAAGTTAATTCTGAGGCCACACAGGAAGTATGCAGCTGGCTTCGAGGGTAACCCCAAGAGTCCGCCAGGCGTCTTGTGCAGTGGCGGTACACTGAGAGCGTCGCGGCCTTCCGAGGTGACTCCAAGGAGCTCGGCTCATCTGAATGTACTGAGTTTCTGGTGTGTTTCATTTTAAAACAAGTTTTCATTATTTTACGGTGTCAAAGGCAGGAACTAAGGTTAGCATAATTGCTTTGGTGTTTTCCTGTTGCTTGTTATGTACAGTGAGTGGCAGTTCAGAAGGAAGACTGTCGTACCTGAAGAGTGACAACCAAGGATTTTTGATCATTAAATCAGATTTTATAAACAGTGGAAAGAGCATGGACTTCAAACAAGGCATGCTTATTGGGTTTTGTCAAAATTTTACGAAAATATGTGATATATATTTATACTAAAACTATATAATCCTTAGCTTTAGGAAAGCAATCAGTAAATGTCTTTAGCAGATTTAGCAGTATTACATACAGGTATAAGTTGGAAATTGTAGAAAACTGCAAGACAACGAAAGACAAAATCGATGTCTATGATAGGGAATAAAAATTTAAGATATAAAATTATGTGTATTTTCTTCTCTTTTACATCATTTGTGAAAAGTGTGCTGAAATTTTTTACAGGAGTGATATTAACTAGGATTTATTTTTCAACATGATTTGGAGACCCTTTGTTACCCAAATAAAAATGACAAGTTTCTGTGCCTGTATGTAAATATGTGTGCATGTGATAACCTTGCAAAGCCGAAGCCCTGTTTAACATTGAATTTCATGCAAAGATTTGGATGATGTGTCTAGCTCCTGCCCTCCAAGCCTTAAATGTGTGCGCTGTCCCCCGATGTCTCTGCTCTTACAGTAGAGTGCACCTCCTGGACTGCAGAGAGAATGCCTGGGCCTGGGTCGAGGGTACACTGGTGTCTAAGTCATCTCCTCACCTTTAACTTACTGGACTTATTTATGTATTGCACACTCTGTACTTAATATAATCCCTAGATTTTTTTCTAAGTCCTTCGACACATTTCTTCTGGAATGTTTTTGTATTTTATTTTAATAGACCTTAACAGGCTAACTTAAGCCATTTCCTTTTCAACACTTCTGTGTCTCTGTGTATCAGTTGTTGTAGGGTTGGAAACTTAGTGCTTCTGAAAATGTAACTGAGCTTAAGGGAAGCAGACATTCGGTCAGCAGGGGAAGGGGCTGCCAACTAGCTTTTCTCAGGCAGTTGAATCTTTCCCACTTCCGTGAACACTACATGTACAGCTGACACCATTTTGCAGTGCTGATCCCATTTTTCTTTTATCTCCAAACCAGGTTAAACTTCAAAATAATCCTTGGCATAGATGCTGTCTACAAGCGTTGGATTTATGTTACTCGCTCTTGCTCTTACATTAAAGTTTTTGATTGAAAATTTCTCCTTATCCACATCTTAATGCAATATTATTCTTTAAGATTACTCTTTAAGATAAAATAAGTGTAGTTCTTAATTAAAACATGAAGTAAGTATTGTGTTCATTCCTGGGTCCTTCCTGACTAAAAACTAAAGATTGGTGGTGGTATATCTTTCAAGACGTTGGCCTTAATTTCACAGTGGAAGGGGAGCCTGTTGTAAACGGGCTATCCTTTGTTTCTTACCTAAGATGCATAGTCAGGCCTGATGGCACATGCCCATCTATCATCCTAGAACTCAGGAGGCCGAGGCAGGGGGATCACTGCAAGGTTGAGACAGTTCAAGGCCTGCCTATACTACATAGTGAGAGCCTTTCTCACAAAACAGCAAAGAAGTACTTTGTTTCACCCTAAGAAAAATACCTGTTCTTTGTATTTAAAATGGTCCACAGTGGCAGAAAGTTCCTTTTGTAATAAATCAGTGGTCTTACTTCAGCAGACCCAGGTAAGTTCGTGTGGCTTTGAAGGCAGAGGTGCCAGCGTATAAAACAGGTTATGTTGAGACAGAGCCCCAGTCAGACTAGTGCACAAGGCAGAGAGGTGTTTGCCCAGTGGATTCCTCTTGCGTATTTTAAGAAGCCGGGAAATACTCCATTTCTTCACCAAGGCACTTAAAAGTAAAGCTCTTTTAGAGCCTGTTTAAAAATAAACCTGAAATGTTGTTTTCATTTGATTCAGATCTTTAAAGTGACAATTGGCCATACAAAACAAATTGTTGGCTTTCATTCCTTGTGTGGAATTTTCAAGATGAAAAATCTCTAGCTTGAAGATAAACATTTTGAACTGAGATAAGCAACAAAAAGAAATTTACGTTTAACTGTTAACGTCATCCAGGTGCATAGAACAAGAAAGACTCGGTATCAGAACTTGAACCTCACACCATTTGGTCTTCGTTTGTATGATCAGAATTTAAATTACCCTTGTTTAGGGGGTGGGTGTACTTTTTGTGTTGTTGGTATGGGGAGTCGAACGGAGGGGCTTCACGCTTGCCAGGCAGGCACTGTTCCACTGAGATACATCCTCCACCCTTTTGTTTTCTGTTGCAAGACAGTAACCTGTGTATTTTCAGTTAGAAGTAGGACTTTGTAAGACCTTCCCTACTATGGGCTTCAGCAGACCAAGGTAAGGTTAAATTTTACTGTGTAACTTCTAGGTCTCAGGTTAACCAATAGCTCCAAATAGTTATTTCTCAAGATTTGAAAAGATTTTATTTTTGGAATTTCAGAGAAAACACTAGTTTCAATACCATTGGGAAGCTTTATGTTTTATAATGTTAAGCACTACAAATTAAAATTAGATTTTGCTATCCTTCAGTGATTCTAAATATTTCTCAAGATTTGGTATCGCTTGCTTTTGAATCTTAAAGAGACTTGCTTATTTTGATTTTTGTGATGTCCCCAAGGGAAACAGTGATTCTCTCTACATTTTTACCCTTTAAATGTCAAGTATTTTCTGAAAACCCAGAATAACTGAAAATCTTGTATCATCAAGTCCTGCAGCATGAATGGCTAGGGGTTTAGCTCAGTGCAACAGGTCATGCCTGGCAAGCATGAGGCCATGAGTTTGATCCCCAGTACCCGGAAAAAATACCTTACAGCATGAGAAGTAGGTGCCAACTCGACCATAGAACCTCTCATGACACAGAAGAAAAATTATTTCTAAGATACATGATTTAGAACCAACTTTGCTTCATGCTGACTAAATTACAAGCTTGGTGGAAAGTTGCATGTGCATGGCTGGCCAGTGCTAGACCATGTGGATGTGTTTGCAGTAAATATTCTTGCAGAATACAAAATTCACTCCTCTGCCCACCACGGTAATCAGGTTTTTTGTTTGTGTGTTTTTTTTGTTTTGTTTTTCCCATTTCCTATTGCTGTTCTACTTGGTTATTTTTGTGTGGTTGGTGTTTTGTTCTTTGGTACTGGGAATCGAACTCAGGACCTTGGCTTGCCAGGCAGGCGCTGTGCTGCTGAGCTATACCCACAGCCCCGGTTCTACTTGCTGATACCAGGCAAGCTTTATAGGAACCGCCAGGGCTGCACTGGCTTCTGCACTGAGCCCGCGTCCTGGGGAGGACTGGGCTGGCTCACACAGTGACCTGGAGGACTTGGTTCCTTCCTTCCATTCTGAAATCAGGTCATTTTAAAATCAGTTTGCAAAATTTGGCTTATTGACCATGTTAGGTTGATGCAGAACAAAAGCATTGTTTTAACCGGCCCGTGAACCTGTCAGACGTCTCAGCCTGCTTGTTAAGTTTCTGGTCGTTAACATGTTCACCCAGCCCTCGCTATGGAAGGGAGGGCTGCGTGCTGTTTAGTGCATCTCGGAATAGCTGGGAGGTGTCGCAGTTTGCAGAGGCCCAGGGGAGCCTCCCGCGGGCGAGGGTCCAGAGCACGGGACACCGCATTCTGTCTCCGTGCCATCTTGTCCCCAGCGCTCTCTGGGCTTGTGTCCTTGGCCTGCTGAGGCCTGGTGACCAGTTACACAGGATGGGGACAGCGCTGGGCCTCCCATGTGGCCTTCCTTCCAGCAGTGCTTCCGGTTTACTCCACGCTCTTCATTTCCACGCCACGGGTGACACGACTGAGTCTCTTAGATAGGTGCTACTCCATCACAAACAGATAGCCTTGAGGCTTTGTGGGTAAATGGATGCGACCTGACAACATGATGTTAGGGGCCTCGCGATCATCCTCTTCCTCTTCTGTGAGAAACTCAGAGACCTGCTCTGCTGTAGGAGGCAGGAGGCTCTCTTTCAAATGGGTGGGTGAACAGCAGTGGAAGGGGAGGAGGGGCTCGAAATTGAAGGTTGGTTGTCATTTTTATTTTTTCTCTAAAGTTAAAAAAAAGGAAAAAAATGGAAGAAAGGAGGCAAGAGTTGGAAGGAGAGGCGGGGAGGGGGGGTTAAGATGGTTACTGCAGGTTCCAGCTCCCCACAATAAATGTAATCGTGCTACAAACGTGAACGAACAAAAAATAGTTTTTGAAAGAAAACCTTCAGGGTCTTCAGGAAGACATTTAAGAAACTGAAAAAAAAAAATCCTAACCCTCAGGGACAAAGTTCCTACCGATAGGTGGTTGGCTGTCTGTCCCTCCGGAATTTATCTGCGCCTATGAAGACGATTAACTCTGACATAGGCGGGGTCTGGCTGGACGGTCCCTCGAGCCATGGTGCCACTGTGTGCACTTTAAGCTGCTTTTTAAGCAGGGCTCAGAATGCAGGCTGGCATTTCACAGCTTTTGTCCCTGCCTGCAACCTAACGCAGCTTGAAAGTGACTCTTTGTTGTAGCGTGGGTGGCAGGAACACAGAGCTGTACAATAAACAATATCTCACAAGAATGACTCATTCTTTGCAGGGAAGAAGTCCTGCAAGTGTCTCGAGGAATGTCATTGTGCATCTACTGGGGAAATGTGGCTCGTTCCTCCCATCAGGGTGCCTGCCTTCCCCACCCGGCCTCACAAAGACCCAGATTGTGGGGTGTGTGTCTCACCAGTGTGATGCTCGGCTGTGGCTTTTCTGGTTTTATCACCACGTTATGCCCATCATTCTCAAGACCTCCAAGCTGCTTTGTTTTTTTAGAAATAAGCTCCATAGGAAACTTCGTGTTTAGGTGAGTGTTTGTATTTTGAGCTCACTAGCGGTGAATTATGGCAATGCCTATTATGTGCCAAGCTACACTGAATGCATTTTATGCACTGCCTCAGTTAATCCTTGCAGCCCCTACCAGTGAGCACTTGTTCTTTTCCTCTGAGTTCATGAAGCAGACACAGAAAGCTTGAACAATGTGCTTTCACACCTCCCCAAGGTGGAGAGGCTAAGAGCTAGACAGAGGCCAGTCTGACTCTGCAGGCCAAAAGCAAAGCTCTGTGCCCTCTCACTTCTATTCTTATGCGAGATCTTATTCTTTGGTTTCAGGAGGCTGAGGCAGGAGGATAGCCATGCATTTGAGGCCAGCATGAGCTATGAGGTGAGTTCAAGGCCAGCCTGGACTACACAGTGAGACCCTGACTCAAAACAGCAAAAAAAGACCTTATTCTTTCTCATCCCACCGATTGCCCTTGTTGGTCCACTGAAACCACTCTGTGATTGCCTTTCATGTCTGTTTCTTTTGAATCCCAGTGCTGAGACATGCAGTCCACAGTCAGCCCAGCTCTGCCTTTCAGAGAAGGCTCGGCAGACGCTGCCCATCCTGGTGAAAGCCAGCAGTGGGCGCTGGCCAGGTGTTCACGTCTGCAGGTTTCTTTGTGAAACCCAGGAGCAAAGAGCACCCTTTTTTTCCCATCTAAGAGGAGGAGAGCACCACTTGGCAACCAGAAAGGATCGGAAAGAAACTCAAGTCCCATCAGACAGTGAACCCTCTTGGGGGGACCATCTCCCCGCCTTCTCTCTCCTCCGTCAGCCCTCAGCCCTGTCTCCTCGGTCTTCACCAGCCCACACCCTGGGCTTACACTCACGCGTTCGCAAGGTGGGCTGGCAGTGGCTGCCTGCAGAGGCAGGAAGAGGACAGAAGGGCCTTCCATGCGCTGGGGATCTGAAGAATCCAGTCAGAAGTGGAAGCCTGGAACTCCATGCAGACTCCACACAAGTCCGTAGCCGGAAGCTGAAGGATCCGTGGTGGGAGAGGAAGGATTTATGCTGGAAGCCAGGAGATGGACCTCCAGGGCATAGGGGAAGGACCCGAGCGCCTTCGAGGAAGCACCAGCCAGCCTTCCTTTCTCTTCCCCCTTTTGATTCCACCCAGGTTATGAGCCCGTTGGTTGGGGCCACCCACAGCCAGGGTGGGTCTCCCAGCTTCAGTAAGTCCCTTCAGTCACACCTAGAACGGTGCTAAGCCATGCACTGGGCATTTCCTATTCAAACTGACACAATAATTAACTCTCACAAAGAGGAAATTAAGGTTAAATGAAACATTAAGGGTGAGCCCCCCATCCAACAGTATTGGTGCCCTTATTTTTTTAAAAAAGGAAAAGAGACAGAGGTTTTCTCTGCATGGCCTCACAGGAGAAAAGCCATGTGAGGACATAGTGAGACCCTCACCAGGACCCAAATCAGCTGGCACCTTGACGTGGGACTTCTGCCCCCCAGAACTGTGAACAAGTGAGCTTCTGTTATTTAAGCCACTGTGGTACCTTCTGATGGTGACCCAGTGGGCTCAGACACAAGCTAACTCCAGATTCTTCTGACTTCAGGTCCCTCTGCAGCCCTTCCCAAACTCAGTCCCACCCGAGTGACAGAAGTCCCCACCGGGCACTGTCTGCACCGGTCTGCTGTGCCTTTCCACCCTCCCTTCCCAACCCACCAGGCAACGACGCTACAACTGAGCGGACCAAAGATCGTCCAGGTTCTTGTGCAGGACCAGGACCGGACGGCCGAGCGTGCGGCTCCTGGTGAGCATCAGGTTTACTGCAGATGGAGGGGCAGCTGCAGGGGTAGCAGGAGGAGGAGGCAGGTGAAAAGGGCCCTTTAACCCAGGCCTCTAGGATGTGTAGGGCCAGACATCCACTGCGTGGGTCCTGGGTGCCTCCCGGTCTCTCTCTACTGATGTCAGCAACCTGCACGACCCCCTACATTTCATTAGCCATGGGGGTGGAGGGAAGGG